>WBNM01000511.1:33752-64849 GCA_013399055.1 Ramphastos sulfuratus | reverse complement strand
TCAGGGAGTTGCAGAGAGCAATGAGGTCTACCCTCAGCCTCCTCTTCTCCAGACTAAACACCCCCAGGTCCCTCAGGTGTTGCTCACCAGACCTGTTCTCCAGACCCTTTGCCAGCTTCATTGCCCTTCTCTAGATCCACTCCAGCACCTCAGTGTCCTTTGTGGAGTGAGGGCCCCAAAACTGAACCCAATCCTCAAGAAGTGACCTAACCGGTGTCAAGTGGAGTGGGACAATCCTTTCCCTGGTCTTGCTGGCCAGGACATAACAAGTTCTTGTCAGAACTGGCAAAGTTGAAGTGTAGAGTTACAGATTCACAGACTACCTTGGGCTGGAAGGAACCCTCAAAGGTCATCTGTTACCCTGCAGAAACCTTTGGTGAAATGCTGTTTCCTTGTGCCTATTGACACTCCCCATGGCTCCATGACACGAAGTGTTCAGGTTGGCCTGGTTTCTGCTGTTAACCTTGGAATGTTGTTCTTTGGCCCCTTCCTTAGCATTAATCAGTCTGGTAGGAACAAAAATCAAAGTGAGTGTCTTGCTGTTAGGGAGTTTTAGCTGAGAAATTACAAGTCACCTTGGATCTCCAGATCATCCCTCTGTGTTCTAGGGACACCTGGCCATTGTAGGTTATGTCCTCTACTAATAGAAGTCTCATTTCTGGCATGTAGGCTTTGTGTACTTCCTGACAGTTGGGTGAGAGGAACAGATTACAGCGCTGTGACTGATCCCTTAAGACTCTGAGTGCTTCTCTGCTTTGTTCAGCTCTTCCTTCCAGTCAGGGACATCCTTCTGAGATGCTGGCCTCCTGGGTCCAGAAGTTCAGCTGCTCTTTTTAGAGGAGTATTTATAGAATGCCTTCACAGATTCTCAGGGCTTGTTCTTTGAGCCAGAAAGGGACAGTGTTCTCCCTGGCTCTTTTTGCAGGGGCACTGGGTACCTGTTAGTTTGATGTAACTTGGAATGGGTAAATCCTTTTCCATATAAATCTTTTTCCATGTCACCTCTCTTGCTGTGATGGCATGAAAGGCCACTTAAGATGAGACATTCCTTGATTATTTTGATTTGTCTTTGGTAACTTTTTCCTCTTCCTCCCACTTTTCTGTACTTTATGATGGCCCCAGCTGATTTTGGAGGGATCCCTTTTCCTCTAACAATTAGGCTGGTTTGTTGGGGGAGGGATTTGATGATCAGCTTTGTGTGCTGTGCTTTCCTAGATACAGTTGTCTGCTTCAAGTTCTATCATAAACTGTATCTTAGCTTTGGTGGTGGAAAAGTTGATCACTTATTCTAAAAATGACCATTCTAAAATGACCTCCTGATAGGTGACCGTAGAGCTGCCTTCTAGTACCTGAAGGGGACTTTTTACAAGGGCTTGTAGTGACAGGATGAGATGGCAGATTTAGACTGGAGATTAGGAAGAAATTCTTGACAGTGAGGGTGATGAGACACTGGAACAGAATTCCTTCCCACCTGCTTTCTCTTTTATTGTCCTGCAAATTGAGATGATAGTTGAGGGGCTGGAGCATATCCAGAGGAGAGCAACAAAGCTGGTGAAGGACCTGGAGAACAGGTCTGCTGAGGGGCACCTGAGGGAACTGGGAGTGTTTAGTCAAGAAAAGGGTGCTGAGGGGAGACCTCATTGCTCTCTACAACTCCCTAAAAGGAGGTTGGAGTTAGATGGGGGTTGGTCTCTTCTCCCTAGTATCAGATGATAGAACAAGAGGCAGTGACTCTGACTTCCAACATTCATGGTCATTATTGGTCTTTTTCTAGGGAACCTGGGAGACCGGGCATGTCTGAGCTGTACATCCCTGAGGCTGGCAAACAAAATGTGAGTAAACTGAAGCTTCTTTCCCCACTCCAAGCCATCCAAACCCATTAGTTGGTGTGCTGTCAGAGAATGGAAGTTTAAATCTTCCAAAGTGTGAATGCTTCGGCTGCAGCTCCTGTTACTGACAGATGAAAGGGACTCTGAGCAGTTTCTCTTCACCTGCTTGGTTGTGCATGGGAAAAGGAAAGAGAGTTCTTCCTTTGCTCACCCACTTCTTCCCTGTTTGTCTCATGGTGTGAATTCCATAGAGCATTGAGCTTGTTCTTGAGGGATTCCAGGTGACAGCATGGGATGTTGTGGGCTTTCTGCATGCTCGCTCTCTGGAGTTCCATGGAGCAATCATCCAGTCACAGCTAGTTGGGAAAACATAGTTAGCATGGAAGTAGTCAACACAGTTGACATAGGAGTAGTTAACATAGTTAACATGGGAGTAGTTAACTTAGACATAGTTAACATGTGAATGCAGATCATCTAAGTTGTATCTTTATTAAAGCACAGTAGTTTGTTACAGCCTTGGCTGGAGCTCTCCCAAGGAATGATGTCCTCTTCTGAGAACAAATCCAGCCACTGTGTGCCCTTGTGGAACTTAGGGAGCTGGGTGTTGGCAGAATCCATTCTCTGCTCCTGACATGGCTCACAGCCATACTCATGGATGTGAATTTCCTATCTCCTTTCCTTGGAATGTTGGGGTTTGTATTCTCTGGTTTATTTATGGTGCTAACCACTCAGGAAGCAGCAACTGTTCTTGAGTTTCCTGGGTTTCCTTTTTAACATCAGGATGTGTCTCGAGATACCACTTTTGAATTCAAAGCAAACTAATTCCTTTCTTTTTCAGTCATCTTAGTTCTCTGTCACTGTATCATTAATTATGAGAGGATTCTTGATACAGACAGCTCCCTTTTCCAAATTGTTTCATAGAAGATTCCCTGCAGGTTCCTTTTTTGTCCCGAAGTAAAGCCAAACCCTCTTTTCAGGTGCAGACACTGATCTTGAGAGCCAGAAGTTTGGGGTTATTTTCTTCTTTATGTGGTAGAGATTTCTCAAATGATGCATTTTATAAATGCAGAAATTTCTATAACCATGCAAATCTATCTAAATGTTTTCTGATCTGGTGCTGATTCTGGGATGTTTTTTTTTCTCTTTTGAAGGACTGTACATGTTAAATACTGCACAAGTCTCCCTCCTGTTTACACCTACTCCAAAAAAACTCACTACTGTTGTTGGACTAAAGGATCTCCACAAATCCATTTTACTCTCATCAGCTCTTCTGCCTCATGGACACCACTATCAACCATGGGTGTTGTAGGTCCCCAGTATCTTCCAATTCGATGGTGGCATTCTTCACGTCCCCTTCAAGATGACTCCATAGTTGAAAAGTCACTGAAGTCCTTAAAGGACAAAAACAAGAAGTTGGAAGAAGGTGGTCCTGTATATAGCCCAACAGAAGTGGAAGTTGTAAAGAAGTCTCTTGGGCAGAGGATTGTGGATGAACTGAAGCACTATTACCATGGCTTTCGGTTACTGTGGATTGACACAAAGATAGCTGCCAGGATGCTCTGGAGGATACTGCATGGAAACACTTTGTCTCGTCGAGAGCGGAGACAGGTACTGACAGGAGACCCGTTCCTTTGGGCTGTCCTTGGCAATGGCTCTGTTTTATTTGAACTGAGTTGGTTCTTCCTGTTGTCTTCTCTTCCTGGAATTCAAACCATAGAATGGTTTGAGTTGCAAAGAACCTTAAAGATCAGCTAGTTCCAATGTGGCTAGGTGTTTCTTCCCTCCTCCTCCTAATGTGGCTACTAAACATTTTGGATATGACTCCAAAACATTTTAGTCTTGTTCTCCATGACTGAAGATAAATGTGTTGTTTTCTAGTTGGAACAGCAGAGGATTCTTCTGTTTTGTCATGTGGACAACAGCTGTGGTTGGTTCTCAAGTTCCCATCCATGTGCTATATGTGTGTCCATGGTCACTTTCCCTGCTTTTCACTCCAGCTGGGAAATCAGAGGGAAAACAAGTCCAGGAAAGATTGGAGTTGTGCCAATTCTGTTGGATTATGTTGGTTTCTTTTTAAACAGAAAAAAAAGCTGCAGAGTGAAATACATGATTGACAATTAGATGTCAGCGCTGATATCTCACATTTGTGAGGTAATTGTGCGCCTGGGTTAGGGCAGTCCAAGCACAAATGCAGGGTGGGCAGAGAGCAGTCCCTAAGCCCAGGATCCTGTACTATTTCTGAGGGAGTTGGCAGGTGAGCAGGATAGAACCATATGCCACTTTGGAAACTAGGGACATGGAGTGTGGGAAGAGGAGAGCAGTGCTGAGGAGGAGGACTTGGTGCTGGGTGATGAGAAATTTGCCATGAGCCAGCACTCTGAGCTGACAGCCCAGAAACCAACCCTCTCCTGGGCTGATTCCCAGCAGTGTGGGCAGCAGGGGCAGGGAGGGGATTCTGACCTTCTGCTCTGTTGTGACCCCACCTGCAATGCAGGGGCCAGCTTTGGAGTCATCAGCACAAAGAAGACATGGAACTGTTGCAGCAGGGGCCAGAGAAGACCACAAAGATTATCTGAGGTCTGGAGCACCTCTGCTGTGAGGACAGGCTGGGAAAGTTTGAGTTGTTCAGCCTGGAGAAGAGAAGGCTGATAGCAGACAGCAGCTGATCCAGCAGAGGCATTGCTTACCAATAAGCACAGGAGTCTGTGCTGGAGTGGGAGGTCATTATGCAGTGCCAAGGAAGAGGATCTGAGGATGGGGGTAACAAGGACTGCAGGCTTTTCTGAAGCAGCTTCTTTGGCTTCTGCTGGCTTATTGAGAGCTGTGGGAAATGTGGAAAACCAAGTGAGAGAAGTTACTTCATGCTTTCAAACAGAATTGGAAATCCAGCAGAGGCCAAGGCTAGAAGCATGATTTTCCTGCCTGCTTCATAGGCACTGAGCCATACTAAGAAATTACACAATCAAGAGTAAAAACTGGATAGCATGGAAATACTACTGATGAGAGATCAGGACTGTGTTCTAGGAGGCGTAAACCTGTGGAAGTAATACATGATGTGGGACACAAGTGTACTCGATCAATAGATGGATTTACTCACTTGATTGCCCTTTACTTTGACCACTGGTGATCACAGAGCTTTCCAGATTTACAGAGTGCTCTGCCATTTGGCCTTCCTGACCCTTTTTTTTTTTTTTGATGCAGTGTGAATCCAATATCCCAGAATTCCAGCATGGTGGGGGTTGGAAGAGACTTCTGGAGATTATCCAGTCCAACCCCCTCCCTGCTAAAACCGTGTCACCCACAGCAGGTTGCCCAGGAGCACAATGTCCAGGTGGGTTTGGAATCTCTCCTGGGAAGGAGACTCCATGACCTCTCTGAGCAGCCTGCTCCAAGGCTCCATCACCCTCACACCAAAGAAGTTTCTGCTGCTGTTCAGATGGAACCTCCTGGGTTGCAGTTTGTGCATGGTGCTCCTTGTCCTGTCACTGACATATCCCCATCCTCTTGCTCCCCACCTTTTAGATATTGACAAGCACCAAGAAGATTCTTCTTTGATTTTCTTACCAGATGATAGCTTGTCCCTTACCTAACAGTGTGTCTGTTGTGTGCAATTTATTGCAGATGATGTAGAGAAAATCCTTCTAAGAACTACAGCATTTTTTTTTCTCAATCTAGGTTTTGTGTTGTCTTTGCATGGAGATAGAGGGTCTCATGTGTCTTGAATGGAGCCATGGCAGGCTTAGGAACCCAGGGTCAGTGAAAAGCAAACCAGCTAAACAAACCCCTTCACAACTGCTTTATTTAAGTAGTCTGTCTTCTCAGTTTCATAGAATCATTTAGGCTGGAAAAGACCTTTAATATGTATCATCAAGTCCAACCATTAAGACAACACTACAGTGAAATTCAGCACTGCATCTACACATCTTCTCAACACCTTCAGGGATGGGGATTCAACCACCTCCCTGGGCAGCCTGTTCCAGTCTTTGGAAACCCTTCCAGGGAAGAAGTTTATTCTAATGTCTCACCTAAAATGGGGAAGGGAGCAAGGAGTTGCTGGCATTGCTGCAGGGTCCTTGTGTGTGGGGGAGCTGTGTCCATCCAAGCTGGGGCATGGCTCCTGTAGTACAGAAGTTGTCAGGCTGTGTTGGGCATTTAACAGCATGAAGCATTACAACACATGATGCTTCTCATAGAGAAAAGTGATTTTTTTTTTGATGAGTTTGTCTCTTCTGCAGTGTAGACCTTCCATGCCTGATACATTTCCTCTTGCATGGTGGCAGGTGGCACCCATTTGTGTGCTTCAGCAAAGGACCAGTGTTGTAGCCAAGTCTTGTCCTTGTTTTTGAGACTCTTTCCTCTCATCCTTTTCACTTGTTACCAGGGAGAAGAGACCAAACTGTCTCCAATCTCCTTTCAGGTAGTTGTAGAGAGGTTTCCCCTCAGCCTCCTTTTCTCCAGGCTGAAGAACCTCAGTTTCCTCAGCTGCTCCTCATGGGACTTATTTCAGCACAGTTCATTTTTCCTCAGTTCAGCCTTGCATTGTATTACACTGACTGATGGAAAGAATCTGGCATCCAAGTTTTAAGACTTAGCTACAGCTCTGCAAAAGTTGCTCCTGAACTAAAAATTGCAACCAACCAATTATAAAACTGTGAGATGATCTTTGAGGTCCCTTCCAACCCCAAATCATTCTAATCATTCTATTCTATTCTTTAAATGTATGAAACTGCATACAAACTGACAGAGAGAAACCTCATCTTCCCCTAGAGTGACAAATGAGTTCTTTCTGTTTGCCCTTTCCTTCCTCTTTGGAGGCAATAATGGAAAAATAGCCAAGCAATCTAACCACATCAACAAGCTATTGCAGCCTGGCTAGTGCTGGGGAGCTGCTGTTTGTGGAAACCAAAAGGTGCTTCCACAATTGTGCTTCTCCAATTACTGGCAGGGTTTGGATTTCACTGAATCACATACCTACACTTGGGAGAGAAGGCAGGAAAAGGCAAAAACATGCCAAATGTGATACAGGCTTCTGAGAACTAACTGTTTGGAACCCAGGGGAGGTTAGTCTCTTCTCCCTACTAGCAAGTAATGAGATGAGAGGAAATGACCTTGGGTTGCACCGGGGCAGGTTTAGGTTGGACATTAGAAGAAACTTCTTCTGTGAATGGGTTCTCAAAGACTGGAAAAGGCTGCCCAGGGAGGTGGTTGAATCCCTATCCCTCCAGATATGGACAGAGGCAGAGCTGTGGGGCCGAGGGCCATGGTTTAGCCCAGCCTTGGAAGAGTTACAGAATGGTTGGACTGGATGATCTTAAAGGTCTTGAGTGACCAAAATGATTCTGAGTCTGTGAAACAAACCTAAAATAAGGTTTAAAAGTTTCATGGTGTCTGTAACCCTCTCTAGGACAGTGCTAAACTAAAATTGTCCAACTTTGGGGTTTGCCCTACTCCTTCTGGTGTGTGTTGACCCTATTTTGCCTGTCCGTGTATGTGTTTCTGGGTCAGCTTTTGGTGGATGCGTGGTGCATCTTCACATTGTGGCTGCTGCTACATGTTCAGCATTCTTCACCACATGCTGGTGCACCTGCATCACTTTTCATACCTTGTCTCAGATTAGATGAATCCTGCTGTAAAACTACTCCTTGGATCTGGATTTTTGCTTGCACCTGCTCTCTGAAAACAAATCCTGCAGAGAAATGGGATCCTTACTGCACTCTGCAGACATTGCAGAGGCTTTTCTCAGGCAGAACGTTACTCTGACTAAAATTTTTCTTCCAGCCTGTTTTACATCTCTTTGAACACCCCTGCAGCCATTTTTCCTTCAGTTGCTGGAATGAATGGAAAAATCTTTGAGTCTGCAAACAATGGACCAAAGCATCCCTTCTGGGAAACTACATTTTTCTCCTATACACAAATTAAAATGTTGAGCTTTGGATCTGTGGAATTTATGTGTTGCTCAAACAGCATTGAAGGTTTGGGCTGCTTTTAGGCTAAGAAAATTATGGTTGAGGTTTTATTTGGTTTGTATTCCAGCAAAATGGCCCTGGGGACATACAATCCATACTGGTTGTTGCTGGTGTTCCCCTGGATTGGTCTGAGCTATGGGGAGGGGCTGTGTAAAGACATTTCTGTTGCCTGTTTTTGCCAGTGCTAGCTGTGTTTCTCAAATTGTGGTGTTGAGGTGACAGTAGAGGACTTTAGGTCTAACCCTCACTCTGTGGTTCAGAAGCTGACTTAATACCCCAGAAATTATTATTTGCTCTGTAAAAAGAGATGGAATCAACCAAGATCTGCACTCCCCAGTATAAACTAAGTTACTTAATTTCCAACAGGTTCTGAAAGATTTGATTAGAGACTTCACAGGCTAATTTGTCCAGATCTGGGCCCCCCAGTACTAGAAGGATGTGAAACTATTAGAGTGGGTCCAGAGGAGGCCTCAAAGATGATCAGAGGGCTGGAGCAGCTCTGCTGTGAAGATAGGCTAAGAGAGTTGAGGTTGTTCAGCCTGGAGAAAAGAAGACTCTAGGGTGACCTTGGAGCAGCCTTCCAGCATTTGAAGGGAGGTACAGGAGAGCTGGAGAGGGACTTTTGACAAAGGCATGGAGTGACAGGACAAGGAGTAATGCCTTCAATCTGGAAGAAGCTGGATTGACATGAGACTTGAGGAAGAAATTCTTCCCTGTGAGGTTAGTGAGGCACTGGAACAGCCTGCCCAGAGAAGCTGTGGAGGCTCCAGGCCTAGCAGTGTTCAAAGGCAGATTGGATGGGACCTTGAGCAAGCTGCTCTGGTGGGAGGTTCCCCTGCCCATGGCAGGGGGAAGATCTAGATGACCTTTGAGGATCCCTTTCAACTCAACAGTCAGTGAATCCTGAAGGTCCCTTCCAACCCAAACCATTGCAGGATTCCATAACTTGTGGGTGTAGTGAGACCAGAAGGACAATATTGATTTTTTTTTTTTTTTTTTTTTNTTTTTTTTTTTTTTTTTTTTTTTTGCAGTTGAGGATTCAGTAGCTAAGGCATGGGGGCTGCCTCAGGGGACTGCTGCTCTGGAAGAGCAGTGTGTGAACAAAGGGAATCCAGCAAGCTGGGCTCATTACCCTGGATTTCAAAGTCCATTGCAATTGTTAGGAGGCAGAGGGGGAGGCAGCTTTCATTTTCTTCTTGATTACTTAGTCCATAGTAGCTCATGCATGTAAGAAGTGGTGGAGCACAAATAAAGATGAATAAAAGGAGTTAAGCAGCTTTAAGGACAACAAATGACCACCTCCTGTTTTCAGGTGCTTTTAAGAGGTTTAAATGAGATACTTGTTCAATAATCCTATTGAGACACAGCTAGGCCTTGGAAATGCTTTCTGGAGTGTTGAAAAGTGCTGAAGCTCTGGCACTCTGCTGTGTAACAACCTGCAGATACTAAAAACTCATCACATCATTTTGCTGTGTTAAGTTTAAATTTCATGGATGGGCAAAGAAATACATGTGAGTTAAAGTGATAATATAAAGTGGTTTGGAACTAAATGTTTTAAGTTGTTCTTCTCAACTCATTTCTCTTTCTCTTTTTTCTTTCCAGTTTCTTCGAATATGTGCTGACCTTTTCCGCTTGGTCCCTTTCCTTGTTTTTCTTGTGGTCCCATTTATGGAATTTTTGCTTCCAGTAGCTCTTAAGTTGTTCCCTAATATGCTTCCCTCTACCTTTGAGACAAAATCTAAAAAGGTAAGCAGGCCTGAATTTAGCAGCTAATAATCTGTTGGGAAAAAAAACCAACACAGATCACTGGTTTTGTCTGTATTTGGATAATGCTTTGGCTTAATTTGTTGTTAAGATTGAATAATGAACCACAGAATCACAGACCCCCACCTGGAGTACTTTATAATGAACCAACCCCACCTGCATCTTGTGCCCCCAGCACAAGAGGGACATGGAAATGTGAAAAGATGATCAGAGGGCTGGAGAACCTCCCGTATGGGGACAAGCTATGAGAGTTGAGGCTGTTCAGCTGGAAAAGAGAAGGCTTCAGGGAGACCTTAGAGCAGCCTTCCAGTACCTGGAGGGGGCTACAAGAAAGCTGAGGAGGGACTTTTTACAAGGGCTTGGTGTGATAGGATGAGGGGCAATGGATTGAAGCTTGAGGAAGAGAGATTGAGACTGGAGATTAGGAAGAAACTCTTGGCAGTGAGAGTGGTGAGACACTGGAAGAGGTTTCCCAGGGAAGTTGTGGATGCCCCCTCCTTAGAGGTGTTTGAGGCCAGGTTGGATGAGGCCTTGAGCAAGCTGGGCTAGTGCGAAGTGTCCCTTCCCTTGGCAGGGGTGTTGTAACTGGATGATCTTGAAGGTCCCTTCCAACCCAAACTATTCTATGAATCTGTGAATCATTTGTTGGAGGAGACCTTCAATGTCATTGGTCCAACCCTTGACTCAGCACTGCACAG
This sequence comes from Ramphastos sulfuratus, assembly GCA_013399055.1. Classification (NCBI taxonomy): domain Eukaryota; kingdom Metazoa; phylum Chordata; class Aves; order Piciformes; family Ramphastidae; genus Ramphastos; species Ramphastos sulfuratus. The sequence continues at coordinate 54,592 of WBNM01000511.1, read as the reverse complement.
TCAGCACCAAACCACGTCCCTATGCACCAGGTCCACACACTGTTTGAACGCTTGCAGGGATGGTGACTCTACCACTTCTCTGGACATAGTTTAGTGGCCATGGTGGTGTTAGGTTGATGGTTGGACTTATCTTAGAGGTCTTTTTCAACCAAAAGAGTTCTCTGACTGTACATGATTTGTCTGAGGGCAGAAGAAGGGGTTTTTAGCATGCATCTTTCTGGAATGAACTCCTACACCAAAGTGTTTCTTTTGACAGGAGGAAAGATTGAAGAAAGAATTAAGAGTAAAGCTTGAACTGGCCAAATTCCTTCAAGACACCATTGAGGAGATGGCCTTGAAAAACAAAGCAGCCAAAGGAAATGTTACAAAAGACTTTTCGATGTTCTTTCAAAAGGTAAACAACACTGAAAGATGGATTTGCCTTTTGGACTGTGGGAATCATCAGATCCCTTGATTCTCTTGGATCTGGAGAAGCAGAATGTGGTTGGGTTTGGGGGATTTCTTGTTTGGGGGGGATTTGGGGGTATTTGCTTTTTGAGAGACTGCTTTTTGGAGAGAGGTTTGTTTGGGGGGGAATTTGTTTTGGGGGGGGGGATTTGATTATTTTTTAAGGATTTGGAGTTTTTTGGGATTCCTTTTTTTGGATTGGACTGGATGATCTTGAAAGGTCTCTTCCAACCAAAGGTATTCAGTGATGGTGCTGTGTAAGTTACCTCCAGTAATGATACTGGTAAGCTTTACTAGGTGGTACTTGCTTCAGAGCCCTTGTACTGTGAAGCTTCTGTGCCCTTATCACTGTTCTTCACCTGTGGAAGATGTTAACTGGTTAGGCAGAGTGGTTGGTAGCTGAAGCACTCAGCTGCAGCCCCTCGGAGCAGGCCACTGCTGTGCTTCACGTTTGGAACGTTTCATTTTCTGCTGAAGGAACTGCTTCTGAGAACTTACACTTGGCAGTTGATTTCTGTGGAAATTGATGACCTATCGGTGCACAGGTGCTGGAGGAAGTCCCAGCTTCCTCTGATGACTAAAAAGAAGTTTCAAGCCCTGCATTTCTTATGTGTGGGTGTACCTTTTACGGCAAAGTGTTTCTCTCATTGATCTCATTTCACTTAGATGATAAATGTCAGAGTAAGACAAAGCTTTCATGTTTCACATCTTTTTAGCTGCTTCTGCAGTGAAGTTTTCAGTGCTGCAAGAACCACTCATTAGAGGCTTAATATGTTGGTTCTCCAGCCCTCTGATTGTCTGCCTGACCTACTCTGGAGTGGGTCCATAGCTGGCGACAAAGACGATCAGAGGGCTGGAGAACCTCCTTTATGGGGACAGGCTATAAGAAAGTTGGGGCTGTTCAGCCTGGAGAAGAGAAGGCTCCAGGGAAACCTTAGAGAAGCCATCCAGTACCTGAAATGGGTTACAGGAGGGGAGGGACTTTTGACAAGGGCTTGTAGTAATATGGTGAGAGGGAATGGGTTGAAGCTGGAGGTTTAGAGTGGAGATTAGGAAGAAATTCTTTATAGGGTGGTGAGGCACTGGAAAGGTTGCCCAGGGATGTTGTGGATGCCCCCTCCTTGCAGGTGTTTAAGGCCAGGTTGGATGGGGCCCTGAGCAAGCTGGGCTAGTGGGAGGTGTCCCTTGCCCTTGGCAGGGGGTTGTAACTGAATGATCTTAAAGATCCCTTCCAACGCAAACCATTCTATATGAATCTATGCTTGCTGCGGAATTCCAGGATTTAGCTGTGTTGCTTTGTTAGCTGCTGATGTACTAGAAAGTTTCAGTTTGCACTCCCAAACACGTGCTTGACTGCCAAAGTTCAGCTGCAAACAAGGAAGGAAATACTTTCTGTAGTTTGAAAGTTCCGTTTTGGGCTTCTCTAGTGAAGGAGCTGGTGAAGTGGAACAACAAGGCCTTTGACCTTTATTTCTCCCAAGCTGGTTTCTCTGTTCCACAATACATTGGAGGTGAATGGACTCAAGACCATTTTGCCTTCTGCATTTTTATCTTTTCCTCTACTTGATAGCTGTTCACTACAAGATTTGAGTTGGCCGGTAAAACAAGCAGAGGAAATCAGCCTGAATCTGCTATTAAAAAGTCTGTATTTGATGTCACTTAGTTTTCTTTACAGGGCTTAAAGGAAGGCAGAAAGTAAAAACACTTGTGGTAATCCTTACTGTAGCCTGAAGGTGTTAAATGACTGAAAGGACTCCACTGTGAAATCGTGTACATTTTGGATTCAGTGATCTCACCAATAAGTGATTTTTTCTTTGTAATGACTTCAAGTGCATTTGCATTGATGCGGTGCAGAACAGCTGGGGACTGGAAGCAAACCAGTATGGAACAAATGTGATTGTGGGGAGAATGTAGTTAAGTGAGTGTCCAAATCCTTGTTTCACAGGGACAGCAACACTGCAAAATCTTGGCTATTGGGTGGACTTTTCATCTTCACAGGGTGATGCTTTTAATATGCTTCTGTGTTCAGTAAGGATAGCACCAGAAGGAATACTTGCCAGTGTGAATTCTCTAGCAGATACTTATTTGCTCAGATAATACTTTTTTTTTTTTTTGAGGTATCTAATGGCAGCTCAGACCTGCTCCCTAGTGTGCAAATGCATCTAATGCTGGGTCTGGAAGATTGGATGTTAGGAACAAATTATTTAGCATGAGTGTGCTGGAACACTGCAACAGGTTGCTCATGGAGCTAGTTGAGGCCCCATCCCTGAATGTATTCAAGGTCAGGCTTAACAAGGCTCAGAGCAGCCTGATTTGGTGAAGGATGCCTCTGCTGACTTCAGGGTCTTTGAACTAGGTGACTTTTGGAGGTCCCTTCCAACCCAACCCATTCTATGTTGTGCAGTGTTGTTGGAAGCTACCAGAACCATCCAGTCTTCTGCCTGCTAAAGAAGTTGTTTGGTGTCATTAAAATTCTTCCATGTCTTCCTTGTGCCCTGTTTCCTATCCCAAAAGTGATACAAAGTGCCTGACAAAAATGAGAATGTGATTCGAGATAATGCTCAGCCACAACATCTGCTTGAACAGTCTTTGTGTGTCTGTTTTCTTCTTCCAGATCAGGGAAACAGGTGAACGACCCAGTAATGAGGAGATCCTGAGGTTCTCCAAACTCTTTGAAGATGAGTTGACTCTGGATAATCTAACCAGGCCTCAGCTGGTGGCACTTTGTAAACTGTTGGAACTTCAGTCCATTGGGACAAACAACTTTCTCCGCTTCCAGCTGACCATGAGGTTGAGAAGCATAAAAGCAGATGACAAAGTGAGTTATTGTAATGGGCACTCATTATGATGTAGACAGGGGAGAGCAATGAGTGTGTGTGGATAGATGTGTGACTTGGAGCTAACTTAGAATGCAAAGGCTTCAAATCAGAAGAGAAAGCTTAATCTTTTTCTGTCTACCCCTAACTGCAGTGGAAGTGATGATGTGACAAAGGAAAACATTGCTGTGGAACTGTCAGTTGGCTGGAAGCTGGTGGAAATTTTAACTGGAGAGAGACTGACATTGCCAGCAGTGCAACATTGAACTGAGCGTAGAGTTCTGCACCTGGGAAGAACAAATTCCTGCAGTAGTACAGATTAGGGGTTGACCTGTTGGAAAGCAGCTTCCTGGAGAAGGACCTTGCAGTCCTGGTGGACAATAAGTTATCCATGGGACAGCAATGTGCCCTCATGCCCAAGAAGGCCAGTGGTATCCTGGGGTGCATTTAGAGGAGTGGGGGCAGCAGATCAGGGGAGTTTCTCCTCCCACTCTACTCTGCTCTGGTGAGACTCTGTCTGGAGTATTGTGCCCACTTCTGGGTTCCCCAGTTCAAGAGAGATAGGGATATACTGGTGTGAGCCCAACAGTGGCTGCGAGCATAATGGACCGGAACATCTTTGTGATGAGAAAAGACTGGGAGACCTGGGTCAATAGCTAAAATGCAGGGGGCAAGAGGATGGGACTGGGCTCTATTCAGTGATATCCTATGATAGGACAGGGGGCAATGGACACAAACTGGAACAAAGCAAATTCCACCTCGGTATGAGGGAAAACTTCTTTATTGTGAGGGTTCTGGAGCCCTGGAGCAGGCTGCCCAGAGAGGTTGTGGAGTCTCCTTCTCTGGAGACTTTCCAGACCCATATAGATGTGTTCCTGTGTGACCTGCCATGGGTGACCCTGCTCTGGCAGGGGAGTTGGATTCGATGATCTCTGGAGGTCCCTTCCAACCCCTGCCGTTCTGTGATTCACCGTTAGACAAGTGGAGATTGTTTTCTGTTCTCCCAGCAGCCTCTAGTGGCCGTTGGGGGAACAGCAGAGCGTGGCGATGGTGACGGCCCTTCAGTTTTGAGAGGCTGGATGCTAAAGTTTGTTCTGCACTTTGTACAGATGATTGCTGAAGAAGGAGTGGACAGCCTGACCGTGAAAGAACTGCAGGCAGCCTGTCGTGCCCGAGGAATGAGAGCTCTTGGTGTGACAGAGCAGCGTCTCAAGGAGCAGCTCAAACAGGTATCCTGCTGCAAGGCTGAACTCCCAGACCCCACTTCACTTCCTAGCTCTGATTTTTGTTAGGATTCTGAGAAATCGATTTAATTCTCTTCTCATTAAAGGCTTGGCTGAAATAGTCCTTCTCCTTAATGAGCTTTTGTCAGGTGTGCTATGTAAATGTGTAGCAGCAGTGGGTTTCTGGCTTTTAGCTGGGCTCTGATGTTTTGCTGACACATATTAGATGTTTAGACTTAAACACATCCAAAGTCTGCTTGCAATTCATGGAAAAGACCTGTAAGATCATAGAGTCTAACCAGTAACCCAACACTACCAAGTCTAGTGCTAAACCATATTCCTCAGCACCACTTCTACACATCTTTGAAACGCCTTCAGGGATGGGGACTTCACCACGTCCCTGGGAAGCCTGTTCCAGGGCTTCCTAATGTCTAATTTAAACCTCTTCTGGCACAGCTTGAGGTTGTTTCCTTCATCCTTTTCATTTCTTAGCAGGGAGAAGAGACAAACCTGTCTCCAGCCTCCTTTCAGGGAGTTGTAGAGAGAGTAATGAGGTCTCCCCTCAGCTTTCTTTTCTCCAGACTAAGCAACCCCAGTCCCCTCAGCTGCTCCTCACCAGACCTATTCTCCAGACCCTTCACCAGCTTTATTGCCCTTCTCTAGACTCACTCCAACCCTTCTTGGAGTGAGCACCCCAAAACTGAAACCAATCCTGAGGTCATGACCTCACCAGTGCCCAGTACAGGGAGACAATCTCTGCCCTGGTCCTGCTGGCCACACCACTGCTGATCCAGGCCAGGATGCTGGTGGCCACCTTGGCCACCTAGACACACAGTGGCTCATCTTCAGCTGCTGTCAACCAACACCTCCAGGTCTTCCTCTTCTGGGCAGTTTCCAGCCACTCTGGTACAGGCATGGAGTATTCATGGGATTGTTGTGACCCAGGTGCAGGACCCAGCTCTTGGCCTTGTTGAACCTCATACAGTTTGCCTTGGCCCATTGATCCACCCTGGCCAGGTCTCTCTGCAAAGCCTCCCTACCCTCCAGCAGGTCAACACTGCCTCCCAGCCTGCTGTCATCTGCAAAGTTACTGAGGGGGCCATGATCCCCTCATCCCTTATTTACTCTCTTGCCTATACTTGGCTTGATCTGTTAAAAAAAAAAGAAGAGTGCAGATGTTGAAGATTTGTTTTGTGTTTCATTTCTAGTGGTTAGATCTGCACCTGAACCAGGAAATCCCAACATCATTGCTTATTTTATCCAGAGCCATGTATCTGCCAGATACCCTTTCTCCAGCTGATCAGCTCAAAACAACACTTCAGACCCTACCAGAGAGTGCTGTGAGTATTGATGGGCAGAGTCTCTAACTTTCAGCATCATCACTCCAAATCCATTCAGAAAAGCAGATGTTCTTGATTCCTTCCTTTTCCTTGGACAGCTAAGTCATGGGTAGATTTATGAGTGACCTTCAAGCAGAGAAGAAGTTGGTTATATGAGGCAGGATCTAAAAATAAAGCAAATAAAAAGCACCATTTCATTGCATGACAGCAGGTAGTGATAGCATGAGAAGATTTAGAATGCATTTTGTACTTAAATGCATTCTGATGTACTTAAATAAATTCTCTGTGCTCAGACTATATAAAGACATTAATAGATGAAAATGTTAATGTCGTGGGGAGAGAGGGAAGTGATCTGAATAAATTAGTGGTTGTCTTAAGAGAAAAATGAAGAAATGTAGGATTTCAGAGTGGGATTTCAGTTGTTTTTAGAGAGAGAGTCATCTTTTTTTCTGAGAAATCAAAATTAGGGTCACTTGTTGGGGAGGTTGTGTCCACCTGTGGTACCTGTCTCAAGAAGGATATGTGCACGTCTTGCTTTATGAAGACACTGAACCATGCACACACAGAGAATTTATTGAATTCTTACATTATTTTTAGGCCAAAGAGGCTCAAGTCAAAGTGGCAGAAGTTGAAGGTGAAAAGGTAGACAACAAAGCACGTCTGGAAGCGACGCTTCAGGAAGAGGAAGCCATCAGGAAAGAAAATGAAGAGAAAGAGATGGAAAGATTGTCTGAAGCTGCAGAGAAAGCCAAAGAAACCCTTCAAGTTGCAGCAATGGTAAGTTCTGCTCTCAGCTACTGAGAAATAGCTGATAGTGTTGTAGACTGAGACTGGATATGAGGAACAAATTCTTTCCAGTTGCCCAGAGAGGTTGTGGATGGCCTCTCCATGGAGGTGTTCAAGGCCGGGCTGGCTGAGGCCTTGAGCAGTCTGAACTAGTGGAAGGTGTCCCTGCCCATGCCAGGGGGTTGGGACTAGGTGGTCTTGAAGGTCCTTTCCAGCTCAGACCATTCTAGGATTCTCTAGTTTTGATATCAAACCTCTCAATACGTTGCAGTCTTTAAATGTTACCTTCTCATGTCTGCACCTACTATAGCAGTTCTGTTTTGAGAAGTCATTGTTTGCTGATGCTAATACAGGTAATGTTATCCTTGTTTGAATTCTAACTTCTTGGGTTTTTCCCATGTAGAAAGAGGTGGATTCAGCAGTAGATCTTGAAGCAGCTGCTCTGCAAGTTAAGAAGAGTCCAATGACTATGGCTACTGAACAAGAGCTGGCCAGGGCAGAGCTGGCAATGCACTCAGAAACCTTGAAGGATACAGCACCAGTGCTGGAAGGTGTGAAGGTAACCCCTGAGGCTTGATGTCAGTATTTCTCTCTGTATCTGCAGAACAACAACATCAGTTGGAAATGTTTGTCCTGGTTTTGACAGGGATAGTGTCAGTTTTCTTCCCAGGAGCTGGCAGAGTGAGTGTTTTGGATTTAGTGTGAGAATGAAATTGATAACGCACTGCTGGTTTAGTTGGTGCTTACCCTGAGTTGAGGGTTTCTCAGTTCCCCATTCTCTGCCAGTGAGGAGGTGCACAAGAAGCAGCAATTTTCTTTCTTGGGCTTGATTTCTTCCTCTTTTTCATTTTCATTACTATCCTTGTTATTTTCTCTCTCTTTTTATTATCTTCTTTTTCGTTACTATTTTTACTGCTCCTGCTTTTCTCTCTCTTTTTTTAAATTACATTCCTTATTATTGTCATTTAGTGCTTTGGGTGTTTAGTTATTGTTGCTATTATTACTATTACTTGTTCTTATTATTACTACTATTTTATTTCAATCACTACACTGTTCTTAAGCCCACAAATTGCACTTTTATTCTCTGATTCTCCTCCCCACCTCAGCAGCAAACAGGGACGAGCAAGCAAGGAGCCATGTGGTGCTTAGTGACCATCTGGGCTTAAATCACAACACTTTAAGCAGAAAAATACTTTCCATTTTCCTGGGCAGCATCCTGATCTATTTGCTATTATTCTAACCTTGTTTACTTTAGAATAATGCCAAGGAGGTTTTAATGGTAGTAAGCAAATGGAATTAATCCACACTGGACTCACAGTGCTGTGTGATGAGTTAGCTGTGACAGTGCAGCCACTGGGAGAGCCATGGGGGGGAGGCAGATTCCAGGGCACAAGCAGAACTTCAGCAGTCCCAGCTGATGAAAGCAAACAAGAAGTGCAATTAGAATGGTATTTTTTAATGGAAATTACAGTGTGACCTGTCCCCAGAAGATGCTTCCAAAGGTTTTAAACCCCATGGAATGCATTCTTGCCTCTCAGAGGAAAAATGTGAGGCTGCCAGCTTCTTGAAGTTACATGATTTTATTTGAGGCAGAGGAATTTGTTCTCAAGCTGTGCCACTTGTTTTTGTTCTTCAGTAAAGTTAACTGTTGTATTAAAATCAGAAGCAAGGTTGATGCCTTGATACTGACAGTGCAGTGAAACTCTGAGTTTGGAGAAGTTGGGTGCCTACTTTGTGAACTTGGTTTTGTTGTGGAGTCACCACCCCCCTGCTCTGTGTTTCTGGCATCCTTCTTTACCTAGCTCTTTCTATACTCTCCTTACAATCATAGAAACACAGAATCACTTTGGTTGGAAAAGACCTTTAAGGTCATTGAGTCCAAGCATTAATTTGGTTTGTGGCTGCTTAGAGTTTAGCCATTCAAAAGAAAAGCTTCTGAGTAAGATTAATGTGCTGACTGTAGCTGGTATTAGGGGATTTTAGTGGTTTTAGGAAATCGTTTTGAAATCTTAATTTTTTTAGGATTTCATTGGGGGGTTAGATTTTTATTCTCAGCTATTCAAGAGACAGATGTGCTTTACAAGGCTTCAAAGTGGAAAAAAAGTGGGTTGAGATGAGACATGAGGAAGAATTTCTTTCCCGGGAGAGTGGTGAGGCACTGGAACAGGTTGCCCAGAGAAGTTGTTGAGCTCCAAGCCTGACAGTGTTCAAGGCCAGGTTGGACAGGGCCTTGAACAAGCTGGTTTGGTAGGAGGTGTCTCTGTCCTTGGCAGGAGGTTGGAACTAGATGATCCTGAAGGTCTCTTCCAAGCCAAACCATTCTAGGATTCTCTGATTCCTCCTCACAAAGATGACTGAAGATAGCTTTATTCCAGCTCAACACCCTGAACTTTACTCTGCAGATTCTTGGGTGTGATTTCTCTCTCCTGTGAATCATTTCTCAGTTGTTTGGAATTTTTCCCCCAGCAAAGAATGGAGGAAAACATTCTTTAGTGACACAATTAGTACAGAATTTCAAAGAGCCAAGACCTACAGGATAAATTGTCTTACCTGAACTTTCTACTGATGCACTCAAAACCTGTGTACCACAGCAAACTAATTCCACTGGCATTTAAGCTCAGAGGAGAGGGACCTGGGGGTCCTGGTGGGAAGAAGGATGACCATGAGGCAGCAATGTGCCCTTGTAGCCAAGAAGGCCAGTGGCATCCTGGAGTGTATCAAAAGGGCTGTGGTTAGTAGGTCAAGAGGTTCTCCTCCCACTCTGCTCTGCCCTGCTGAGGCCACATCTGGAATATTGTGTCCAGTTCTGGGCCCCTCAGTTTAAGGGCCTCAGGGAACTGCTGGAACAGCACAGAGCCAGAAAGCTGCTGAAGACAGTGGAACATCTCCCTGTTGAGGACAGGCTGAAGGAGCTGAGGCTCTTCAGCTTGGAGCAGAGGAGCCTGAGGGGTGACCTCAATCATGTTTATAAAGATGTGCAGGGCAGTGTCAGGACAGAGCCAGGCTCTGCTCAGTGATGTCCAATGACAGGACATGGGGCAGTTGGGTGCAAGCTGGAGCAGAGGAGGTTCCACAGGAACAGAGGAAAAAACTTTTTCGCTGTGAAGGTGACAAAACACTGGAACAGGCTGCCCAGAGAGGTTGTGGAGTTTCCTTCTCTGGAGACATTCAAAAGCCACCTGGATGCATTCCAATATGACCTCATCTAGGTGACCCTGCTCTGGCAGTGGGATCCCTTCCAACATTGTAACCTTTTGTGATTGTGTGAAATGCAGGTCTCTACGTTAACCTCAAAGTAGCTATGATCATATTGACTCCAAACATGCAAAAAGAATCTGCAGTCTGTCCTGGTAGAAGACCCTAAATATTTGAGGAAAATCCCAAATGTGTCTTTCACTGATTTGTAAATATTTTCTGTGACAGGGTGAGGAGATCACCAAGGAGGAGATTGACATGCTGAGTGATGCTTGCACCAAGCTGCAGGAACAGAAGAAAGCACTAACAAAGGAAAAGGAGGAGCTCGAGGAACTGAAGGGTGATGTCCAGGAGTACAATGAGGTGAAGTGGGGAGATGTGGAAGTTACATTTTTAATTCAGTTCCTGTCAAGTTATAGCCCCCAAAATTCAAAGCCTCTTCTTATTTGGGTGTGTCTTAGTTGGTAGCTGAGGGAATAAACTCTGTGGGACAATGCAGAGCTTTGTCTGTGGAACATGTTTAAAGCCAAGGTAAAATCACTGTAACAGTTCCCATCAGATGAGCATCTTCTGACTCCCAGTGACAGCAGCCTGCTGATTACACAGGTGCTGAGTAACTGCTGCACGCTGCAGTTCTTTCTTACCAAGCATAGATGTCAGTATTGCAGGTGATCTTGAAGGCTTCCTCCAAACCAAGCCCTTCTAGGATTCCATGTGGAAAATAACATTGAAGGGGTTGTCCTGGTTTTGCTAGGATAAAATCAATTTCCTGCTCAGGAAAGCTGGATTCTTTGAGAAGACTGCAGGTGAGAACAAAGCTGAGAGGACACTTCGTGGCCAGTCGTGGTTGGGAGTGTCTCTGGAGTGATCAAAGTCTTTGAGCTGGCCAGCTGCTAAAGCTAAGAGGAGCAAAAGCCAGGACAGCTGACCCATGGTAGCAATCAGAATTACTCCATAGTATAAATTATAAATCTTAGAACATTATAGTTTATAAATTAGAAAGTTTCTGGGGATGGTCTCCTCTGATGGTTGCCATCTCTGTAGGGTCTCACCCATTCAGCTCCTGAGGCTTATTTGCTTTGACCAGTGTAAGAGGGACATGGAGCTGCTAGAAGGGGTCTAGAGGAGGACATAAAGATGATGAGAGGGCTGGAGAACTTCCCCTGTGGGGACAGGCTGAGAGAGTTGGGGTTGTTAAGCCTGGAGAAGGGGAGACTCCAGGGAGACTTTAGAGCAGCCTTCCAGTACCTAAAGGGGACCTACAAGAAAACTGGGAGGGACTTTGTGTGGGGGCTTGGAGTGATAGGACAAGGGACAATGGCTTTGAGCTGGAGGAGGGGAGATTCAGACTGGAGGTTAGGAAGAAATTCTTTCCAGTGAGGGTGATGAGACACTGGCACAGGTTGCCCAGGGAGGGCGTGGATGCTCCCTCCCTGGAGGTGTTCAAGGCCAGATTGGATGGGGCCTTGAGCAAGCTGGGCGAGTGGGAAGTGTCCCTGCCCGTGGTAGGGGAGTTGAAACTGGATGATATTGAAGATCCCTTCCAACCCAAACCATTTTATGACTCCTGCTGTCCCTGGAGCTGTTGTGCTTCAGTGCCTGCCGTCCAGCCCTGCCTGCTGGCAGCACACAGCTCATGAGCATTGCACTGCTGAGCTTAACTGTGAATATTAGAGAGGCTTTATTATTATTTCACTGTATTAAATTTATTCCCATTACCAGTTTCTCTTTGTGGGGAGCTGTTGGGGGACCACTGGGTGGTAGAACAACTGGCTGAAGACAGACAGGTGCATGAAAAGGTGTTGGAATTTCTTATTCTGGTTCCAGTTTGCCTTTCTTTGCCTCTCATTTGCAAATGGCTCTGCTTTCAAAGAGTCAGTTGTGCCTGTTGTGAAGAATTCACCCCAACAAAAGGTTTTCTCTTTCTTTCTTGTAGGATTTGCAAGAGATAAAAGAACTCTCTAAAGCTGGCCAGGAAGAGGCAGTGGAGGAGTCAAAGGCAAGCAAGCGACTGACCAAGAGAGTGAACCGAATGATTGGTCAGATAGACAAAATCATTAATGAACTGGAGACTAACCAAAAGACAATGGATGTGAAGCTGGACAGTGGGGCCAGTCCTCCTGCTAGGTAAGTGACACACTGACTGTGTTTCTGACTGTTCATCTTCAGCCTCACTTTTGTCTGAAATATGATGAAAAAAGAATTGGCAAATAAGTTGTTGTTGGAACAGGCTGCCCAGGGAAGTCACCATCCCTGGAGGTGTTCAAGAAACCTGTGGGCATGGCACTTGGGGACATGGTTTAATGGCCATGGTGGTGTTAGTTGATGGTTGGCCTGGATGATCTTGGAGGGTTTTTCCAGCTGAAACAATTCTTTGATTCAAATGTTAAGATGATTTATTCTAAAATGAATAAAAATTGTCCCATAGAGCTCCTGTCTTTTAAGGTACAATAAATGTGGTCGGAATGAGGAAGGAAGAAACCAGATAGAGTTCCCCAGGTGCTAGTCCTGAGGGGGTTCTGAAAGCCAGAGAGTCAAGGAATATCTCACTGTTGTGTTCACAGTGATGCAGGTGAAATCCTGCCTTTGGTTCTGCTGCTCAGGCAGTGGATTTGCCCTGAGAGAGAAGATGTGCAACCATTTGTGGAGCATGTTCATGTTTGGTGTTTGTCAGTAGTGAGGAGAGAAGGACAATAAGGTCTGGTGTGGCTCTGGAGAGAACCAGAACCACAGAATGCATCAGCTTGGAAGGGACACTCCAAGGTCATCCCGTCCAACTCCCCTGCAGTCAGCAGGGACACCTCCAACTAGATCAGGTTGCCCAGGGCTACATTAAGTTTGATTGAATGTCTTCAATGGGGAGGCCTCAACCACATCCTTGAGCAACCTGTTCCAGTATTTCATCACACTCATTGTGAAGAACCTACTGCTGATGTCTAACCTAAAACTGCCCTGCTCCAGTTCAAAATGGGAGAACAGATCTAACCATGGAAGAGTAGTTTGGGTTGGAGGGGATCCTCAAGGTCATCCAGTTCCAACCCCCTTGCCACATGCAGGGACACCTCCTGTTAGAGCAGCTTGCTCAAGGCCCCATCCAATCTGCTTTTGAACACTACCAGGCTTGCACCCTCCACAGCTTCTCTGGGCAACCTGTTGCAGTGCCAAACCACTCTAGAATTGTAACTAATTTATATTGGTAGAAATGAACTGCAGTGCAGTGGCTTTCAGTGGCGCCTTTTGTTGGCTGTGCTCCTTTGGAGTAACTGCTTGCCATGTACAGAATGTGCTTCCTCTTCAGGGAGAATCTCATCAGCATCACTGAGCTCATTAATGCCATGAAACAAATCCAGAAGATTCCAGAGGAGAAGCTAACCAGAATTGCAGAGGCACTGGATGAAAACAAGGATGGCAAAATTGATATAGATAATGTTGTAAAGGTAAGGCTGTGGAGCAGTTGAAGAAAATGAAGCTAGCCAGCCTCCAGACATTTGTTCCTCTTTTGTTTGGCTTCAGTTCCACAGGACAAGGGGGAATGGTTTGAAGCTGTAGCAGAGTAGGTTTAGACTGGATCTCAGGAAGAAGCTCTTCAGTACGAGGGTGATGAGACTCTGGAATAGGCTGCCCAAGGAGGTTGTGGATGTCTCCTCCCTGGGGATTGTGCTGGTTTGAGGCTAATTGGAATATTTTAATAGAGAAAATTATATTATAGGCTGAGAAAAGGAAACAATGGTGATGTCTACTTCACTCATAGACTTGCTGAGATGGATAAGAATAAGAACTCAAAACACAGATAACGCAGTCTCTGGGGCTGTCTGGCTTCTTGCCTTCTCCTCTCTGCTGAGTAACCTCACTAACCACTTTCCTTCTAACCCCCCTGGCCCATCCTCCAAACTCACCTTCTGGGTAAGGCAAACCCTGGGGTAAGGTATAGGGGTGGGGAGAAGGTGGAAGGGTGTTTAGAAGCCCCTCCTGGGGTCTCTGATTTCTGGGAGGGGTGTTGTGTTTCTGTATTACCTTTAACTTGTATATTTCTGTAAATATTCCTGTCTATTGTGTATATCTCTGCTTGTACATTGTGCTAAGCTGTAAATAGAGCTTCAGTCCTTAACTTCTAGCTGGCTGAGTCTCGTCTGGGTGATTTTACAAAGTGATTTTACATGGGCAGGGAACTCCCAAACCATCACAGGGATGTTCAAGGACAGGTTGGCTGAGCCTAGTTGAGAAGCATCCCTGCCCATGGTGAGAAGGTTGGAGTAGATGATCTCTGAGGTCCCTTCCAACCTGAGCCATTTTAGGATTCTGTAATTTTCCCTGCATTTCTCCTTCACTCTCCTTTCTTTTTAACATGGGCAATTTAGAGATGTCCTGAAGCTTACTTCCTTGCAAACAATTTTCCTCCTCAGTACAGACACTAGCACTTAAACTATACAGCTAGAAAAGACAGCATCAAGCCTTTTCAAGCAAGTTTTTTCTCTCTCCTGAAGTTGTTCAGTGGTGATTATCTCCCTGCTCTAAAAGAGCAGCTGGACATTTTGCAGCACAGGTAAAATGTCCTTCTGAATTCTGCATGAAACACAGAATAATTCTAGGAACTGGAGGAGCTATGCCAAGAACTCAACTTGCACAAAAAAAACTACATCAAGGAATTTGGAATGAGCTGCTAAATTATTTGTTCAGCTTGCTTTCTGAGAGATCTAACCCCTTCTACCTTGCAGGCTCTGTCACTTTGTGCCTCTTTATCACACTGGGGTTTTTTGAAACAATTAAACCTATAAAATAAATAAAACCTATAAAATGCCATCTCAGCAGATGCTGAATCTGAGCTTTCCAATGGAAACAGGCATAATAAATGGCTCTAGTTTGACTAATGCTTTAAAATGTGAGTCTTTGTGTGCTGAGGCCAAAATGTTCTAGAGATTTACTTGAAATTTTAGGTTGGTTTTTTTTTTTTTTTAATGCTCTGGATGTGTTTGAGTCACTGATTGTGGTTTGAATTTGTTTCAATGAATTAAAAAATGCTGGGTTTCTTGAACATGAAAGAACTGAGGTGGTTTTGTTGTGTTGTGTGTTGAAGTCATAGAATATTTTAGGTGGGAGGGGATCTTTAAAGGTCACCTAATCCCAACAGGTGAGCAGGGACATCTGCAACTAGAGCCCTAAACAACTTGACCTGGGGTGATGCCAGGGATGGGGCATCTCCCATCTCTCTGAGCAAACTGGGCCAGGGTCTCACCACCCTCCTTGTAAAAAAAAATTGCTCCTCCTCTCCAGTCTAAATCTCTCTTTTAGTTTCAAACCATGACCCCCTGTCCTGTTACAACAGAACCTTCTAAGGAGTGTGCCCCTAGCTTTCTGATTGACCCCTTTAAGCACTGAAAGACCACCAGAAGGACTCCCTAGAGCCTTCTCTTCTCCAGGCTGAACAACCCCACCTCTCCCAACCTGGCCTCACAGCAGAGGCTGCCACATTCAGATCATTTTTGTTTCCCTCCTCTGGCCCTGCTCCAACAGGTCTGTGCCTCTCCTGTGCTGAAGGCTCCAGAGCCTTCAGTGTCTCAATCATGTGAAAACTGAATGCTCTGTGTTTCCTTTTGTGTTCCTTTAGGTAGTAGAACTGATTGACAAAGAAGATATTGATATTGGCACCAGTCAGGTTGCTGAGATTATGGCACTGCTTCAGAAAGAAGAAAAACTGGAAGAAAAGGAGAAAGCAAAGGAAAAACATGATAAAGAAGCTGCAGAAGCAAAGAACTAAGCTTCAGAATCTGAAGCTGATCCCAACTGTAACCAAAACCTTGTCTATCTCTGTGTCTAATGGCTACATATGACTTGAGCTTTATGATTTATGGGAAATGTTTTGAGCTGATTCTAGTAATAAATCCTAGCTATGTTTTCTGACTTATGGAATGAAATTTCTGCTCATCAGAAAAGTGAGTTACTCTCATTCCATACAGATGAAAACAAAACCTGCTTCTTTTAGCAGTGCTCCTGCCCACAGAATCATCTATTTGCACTCATTGTGGTACAGTGATCCATTACACTTGCAAGTTTGCTGTATAAATGAAGTGTAGCTATCATGGAAAAAAAAAAAAATAATGTTTCCCATTTTCTTTCAGCATTACATGGGGCCCAACCTTCTACCTTTTGTTTTTTAAGGTTTTTCAGAATTGAATCCAAACTTTCCCTTCAATATTACAGTTTTATAAGCTGTTAGTGGAGATAATGTGGCTTCAGTAGTAGCTTTTTGAGGTTTATTTAAGCTAAATATCACTATGCTGTTGCCTCACTGACAGAGAATGTGGCATTCTAATCACATTTCTAGATTCATGAGGATTCATTTTTTTTTTTTCTATTGAAGGAAAAAAGCAGATTTTTTTTTTCCCTAGAATGGAAACTTCCCATGAAGTTTGCTTCTTATGGGTGCCTTAAATTTCTCAAGACTAGGGAGTAAAGAGTGTTGCTTTTAGTCACAATTCCATGAGTTAGAAAAGCATTGGAATCACAGGAGCCTTTCAAATGGTTTCAGGCAGGAAAAGGAGTTGAAGTGTCTGTCTAAATAGCAGAAAGGGGAAATGTCAATTGTGATCTCTTTCCATGTAGTTGTTACAAATGAATTCTCTTGACATGTTTGTTGATTTTCATCTGAAGATTACTTACTCCATAATCAGTTCTCTTGACTCTCAGTTTTCATCTCAGGTTCAAAATCACTAAGCAGATGTAGTCAAAAAACATCAATACTTGGATCTCACTGTGCAGTCAGTGAGTCATGGCTGGTGGTGCCAATGCTTCAGCTGCATCAGTAATTGCTTGTAGTTACTGTCTTTAGCTGTCTGATCAAACACTGACAGTAGGTCATGGAATCACAGTATGGTTTGGGCTGGAAAAGCCCTTTAAGGTCATTCAGTCCAACCATTCTCTAACTCTCCCAAGGCTGGTGCTAAACCATGGCCCTCAGCACCACAATTCTGCCTCTCTGAAACACCTCCAGGCATGGGGATTCAACCACCTCCCTGGGCAGCCTGTCTCAGTCTTTGAGAACCCTTTCAGGGAAGAATTTTCTTCTAATTTCCAATGTAAACCTGCCCTAGTGCAACTTGAGGCCATTTCCTCTTATCCTTTCATTTGTTACTAGGGAGAAGAGACCAACCCCCACCTGTCTCCAGCCTCCTTTCAGGGAGTGGTGGAGAGCAATGAGGGCTCCCTTCAGCCTCTTCTTCTCCAGGCTGAACAACCCCAGTTCCCTTAGCTGCTTCACACAAGACCTGTCCTCCTGACCCCAAAAAGTCAAGATTTACTCACTAATACCTGTCCTTAGTAGTACATTTTTCAGTTTAAAACCCAAACTACCATCTTTGAGCTGTCCCATAATTCCTGGTAGTCTGAATTTTCCACTCTTCTATGAAATACACACAGTGTGAGTTGAACCAGCAGGGTTGTGGTTTGGGTTTCTCTTTTTGATCTTTATCACTGAACCTTCTTGATTTTTGTGCACAAACAATGACACTGTACACAGTGATCCTGAGGTGGGCAGTCAGTACTTGATGCTTTTAGTCACAGTTGCTTGTTTTGGTAGAACATGTTGACTCCCAAGCATATTTCAGCAGGATTCCATGTTCAGTATTTATCTGGTTAAATTATTTGTAAAAAAAAAAACCAAAAACTTTTATTTGAACTTAGTGGAACAAAACCCAGAAAAACCCCAAACCCCACACCCAACATTTTGGTAGTCTCATGGCTTGCATGATGGACCATTGTACTTAGTTGTTTCCAAAGCAAGATGTACAGTACCATGAGTTCTAGAGAAGGGGTCAGTGTTTAGTTCAAGTGTTGACTTCTTGTTCTGTACAGTTTGCATAAAGCAAAGCAGCTGACAGTGAGTCAGATCCTCCTGTAGCTGAGGTGGGAAGTTGCTGAGGCACAGCTGGAGTTGCCCAGCAGCTTGGGAGTTGGCATATCCCTAAAGAGAGGGCTGTTCATAGAATCTTGGGTTGGGTTGGAAGGGACCTCCAAAGGTCATCAAGTCCAATCCCCCTGCTGTCAACAGGGACATCTCCACTAGATCAGGTTGCTCAGAGCCTCGTTGACCCTCACCTTGAATATCTCCAGGGATGGGGCCTCAACTGCCTCCCTGGGCAACCTCTCCCAGTGTTCACCACCCTCATGGTGCGGAACTCGGTCCTGACATCCAATCTAAATCTCCTCTAATTTCAAACCATTGCCCCTCATCCTGTCACTGCAGGCCTTTGGAAACACTCCCTCTCCAATCATGAAGGTTGGAAAAGACCTTTTAGATCAAGTTCTTCCTTCTCTTCCTTCCTGTTCTCTTCCTTCCAACTGAGATTAACTTAAGACATTTCAGCATGGAAGTCACCTTGTAGCTTTTTGAAAGCAGGACTTTTGAGGCCAAACCTTAGGTGACAATTGCAGAGTAAAACTCATTTCACCAACACACAATTGCTAAATTTACATTTCTACTTCAGAACTAATGGGCATTGAAGTAGACTGAATTTTGCAGGTGCATGTCTTCAACTTGAAAGCAAGGTGTTAAGGGAAAAAAAATTACTTGACATTGCTGAATTAAAGACACTCAAAAATTGTCTGCTACCTGTCATGGAATCTGAAAAAGCCAAGAATTGTCTGCACTTGAGGGCATGCAAGTTGAAACCAGGGAAGGAGCAGAAAAAGCTGTTCTCAAAGATTTGTTCATTAAAGTTCTACAGAGCTTTACCTCTCCTTACAGTAAATTATCTGATTGTACTATTGGAGACTTAAGACATTATTATAGAACCCTAAAATAGTTTGGGCTGGAAGGGACCTTCAAGACCATCTAGCTCCAACCCCCTGCAGGGATGCCTCCTGCTAGAACAGCTTGCTCAAGGCCCCATCCAACCTGCCTTTGGACACTGCCATGCTTGGAGCCTCCACAGCTTCTCTGGGCAACCTTTTCCAGTGCCTCACCATTCTCATGGGAAAGAATTTCTTCCTCATGGCTTATCTCAATCTAAAACCTAAACTTTGCTGCTGTTCCTTTTCTGTGTTCTCTCTTCACTTAAATTTTCTGTGGATTAAACAAGGGAGCCAAACCAGCTGATTTTTTTTTTATTTAAATGAAATGTCCTGATCAAAATGGTTGTGATACCTTTTATTGTGTATTTTTAGGCTTTCAGATTTGTTTGAAATTTGGAGCGTTGTGAAATGGCATCAGGTGAGATGAAACATTTCATGAACACAGACTGGAGCTGAGGAAGAAATTCTTCCCAGTGAGGGTGGTGAGACACTGGAGCAGGTTGCCCAGGGAGGTTGTGGATGCCCCCTCCCTGCAGGTGTTCAAGGCCAGGCTGGATGAGGCCTTGAACAATCTGGGCTAGTGGGAGGTGTCCCTGCCTATGGCAGGTGGTTGGAACTGGATGATCTTGAAGGTCTCTTCCAACCCAAACCACTCCATGAAATGTTAGTTACAAACATCACTAAAGCAGAGCAAAGAAGGAAAGTTCTGCTGGTGTTGAAAGCAGGCAAAACCATGACAGTTGGACTTACACCTATTTTCCAAGCTTAAAAAGCTTTGGAAGCCCTCATTGATTCCTATTTCCTGCCAAACCTTCCTGAGCAGCTGTCTCCAGGTGGTATATGCAGCTCTAGCAAATCGGTGGCTTGAGGCTGACTTCCTATAACACTTTGCTGTCTTTTGTGTTGACCAAAACCCCCTGAAGCTGCAGGACTCTCAGAGAAAGGATGACTTGGAATGTACAATAACAGCTCAGAACTTCTTCCTGAGTGAGGATTGCAGCAGAAGATGTAAATATTTGTTTAAATAATTCAAAGGACATGTGAGAGTTTGGCGAGCTGGTGACTTACACAGGCAAAGCCTCTAAGCTCAGAGTCAGGTCATGGTCAGGTGGGCTTGTAGATTCCAATCAGAGCAGGTTAATGATTCTAAACTATTCACAGGGAGGGGAAAATATCAAAAGCTTTTAACAAAATCCATATTCCAACAGGGAAGAGAAGTAAAGCAGGATGTCATTTCTGTCATTTCTTTTTCCCCTTCAAAGCAAGCAGGTTGTAGAATCTGTGTGATTGGAAAAACCTGGCTTCCAGTTCATGTTAGCTCAAAAAACAGTGGTGTGGTTTTTTTTTTTTTTTCTTTTTTTTACTGAGATTCCTGTCCCTGCCTGCAGGCTAAGAACCAGGACACTGATTTCAGAGGTGGTTTGTCAGCAAGGCNGTGGGGTCTGGAGGGGTGTTAATGCTTGGAGCAAGTGTGGGGTGTGCTTGGGCGGTCCAGTGGATCGTGCTCGGCCATCCTGTCTAGTGTGCAAGTGGAGAGCTGAGTACTCTTCACTGGAAGGAGCTAATGGAAAGGTTGAGGTCCAGTCCAAACAGAAATCACAGAATTGCAGGACTGTNTTTTTTTTCTTTTTTTTACTGAGATTCCTGTCCCTGCCTGCAGGCTAAGAACCAGGACACTGATTTCAGAGGTGGTTTGTCAGCAAGGCTGCAGGCAAGTGGAGAATCTTCTCTTGGCAGGAGCCTACCTTCCACCTGGGCTTGGTCTGGGGGGCAAAATTGAACATCTTTTCTACAGCTCTGAAATCCTTGTAACTTCCTATCTGCAAACCTTGCTGACCACTGAACCTTGAGCCACTTCAGCATGTACTGCAATACTTTTCAATCATTTCTATCAAATGATTTGGTATATTTAATGACAAATAAAAATTCTTTGTAGGGATCCCNATTCTGTGATTCTATGGTGCAGTGTTCCCATTGGGCTGCAGAAGAAAATGTTTCCCCGTGAGAACAATCAGACGTTGGAATCATCTCCCAGGGGAAGCAGTGGAGTTCCCTACACTGGGCACTTCTAAGACTCATCTTGACAGGGTGCTGGGCCAGCTCATTGCAACTGCACCTTCACCTAGAAAGCTTAGAGCAGATGATCCTTGTGGTCCCTTCCACCTTGGCACTCTGATTGTGTGACTGCGCTGAGGCTTTTCGGTGCTGCAGCAGGCAGTGACCACACCAAGCAGTTTCTCTGTCCA
>WBNM01000511.1:17604-33531 GCA_013399055.1 Ramphastos sulfuratus | reverse complement strand
TTTTTTTTTTTTTTTCACTTGGAAGAATTTCAGTCCAGGTTGTAAAATTTCAGTTGAAAATCCTGTGTCTATGCTCTGAGCATACTGGTCCTGTGTTTGCCATCGCCCAGTATCAAATTTTTAAGTTAATTGGAGCTTTGTGTCCTTTGTTTAGTTCTAATAAAAGCATCACTTTGAAACATCTCTCTGCCAGTTCTCTGTTAGTTGTGGTTCTTGAAGCGCTGATTTATTGCTGTCCAAAGGAGATGCCAGGCACAGAGCTGGGCACTGGTGAGCTGTTGCCATTGAAATGTGGGGCAGAGANGGCCAGCTCATTGCAACTGCACCTTCACCTAGAAAGCTTAGAGCAGATGATCCTTGTGGTCCCTTCCACCTTGGCACTCTGATTGTGTGACTGCGCTGAGGCTTTTCGGTGCTGCAGCAGGCAGTGACCACACCAAGCAGTTTCTCTGTCCAAGGAACCTGACTTCTCCCACTGCTTACAGAGGGAAAAACACTTCTGCTGTTCTCCGGAGTTGTTCCTCAGTTCTGCAGTGAGTAGGAGGATGTCTGCAGTGTGTTTCCAGCCCCCTCTGCTCTGTACTCACTTCCATTTCTGTGTATTATTGGATATAAATCTTTCTCAGTAGTTCAATATCCTTCACAGGTCAGAATTCTTCAGGGGCTCATTAGCATGTAAGATTTTACCCTTGGCCAAACCTTCTGTGGTTTTCCAACATCAGTTTCTCTCGTCTGAGCGGCATGAAGGATTTCTGCTCTGCAAGGGATGGATCTAATTCAGCTTTGCCTCTTTACTTCTAGTGTTTCTCTTTATGGGTGTTGGCAGAGCAGACCCCTCCGTGCCTGGCCTGATTTATGTCCCAGCAAATGCTGCAGGCAGCAGTTCAAGATGTCAGGTCTCCCGTGTGTGTGTTGGGAGCGGCTGCAGATTCTCCCTCCCCCTCCTTTTGTTTTGGCTGCAGCCCCAGAACCATCCCAGTTCCTTCCTTAGCATTTCCTTTAGGGTTTTCAGACCCTTGATTGAGTGAGATCTTCAGAGCCCATCCCAAGGAGACCTTCTGCAAGAAGCTGGAGGCCAATTGGGAGGTGGGCAACCAAAACAAAAATACTTTAACATTTTGAGTTCTAAGTGGCTTATTAAGGTGGGAATTAACAACCCATTACACAGACAACCTAGGGATCTCTCCAGCCTGCTACACACTAGAAGCCACCAGATGCTAGGAGCACAAACTGGTATCCAGAAGGTTCCATATGAACATAAGGAAAAAACAAATTTGGTGTGAGAGTGCTGGAGCCCTGGAGCAGGCCACCCATAGAGGTTGTGGAGTCTTCTCTGGAGAGATTCCAAGCCCACCTGCCCATAGTGATCCTGGGTGAGCTGCTTTAGCTGGGGGGGGTGGACTGGATGATGTCTAGAGGTCCTCTCCAAGCTCCACCATGCTGGGATTCTGGGATATTGGACCAACGAGTCCAATATTGCTGCTGAAGCCTTTGGTGGGTCTCTGGCACTTGAAGGCAGTAGGGGTAAAGTCTTGCAAATCTTCTTTTTCTTCTCTCTGTATTTTCATTTCCCAAGTGCTGCAACAATGTCCTGCAAGAGCAGCTGCATCTCACCTGCCTTCTGCAGGAGTCTGGAGGGACACTGAATTTTCCTGTCCCAGCACAGGGACCAGCATCACCCCAGGGTTCCCACCGCAGGAAACCACCGCCCCGCACGCTGCGAAAGAGAACCCTGCCCCGTCCCCCCCAAGCCCCCAACCATCCTCCCGCGGTCCGTCTAAGCCTGCAGCTGCAGCCCAGGGAGGCTCCGTGCTGGGGCTGCCCGCTGGCACCTCACCAGGTGGTGTGTCCTGACCGCCCACCCACTGCCCTGGCCCCTTCTGCCGGGAAGCCCCCGGGACAGGGACAGAGCTTATTCCTCCTCTCATTTCATCCTCTTCCTGCCTTCCTCGGCCGCTCTTCACCTGCAGTTTCGTGTCCTGCACTCGCAGACTCTGCTCCCCAGCCTCTTGCTCTCAGCCCTTTCTTTTCTTGCTGTCATTCAAGGTCCTGCACACCCCCCTCAGCGCTCCGATCCCCCATACCCCATCTCTTCCCGTGTCTCAGCTCCCCTCTGCTTGTAGAGAAGACAAACTTTGCTTGCAAACCTGGAGAAACCTTTGCTGTTCAGCCCAACGACCCCTGGACTTCCCCAGATTAATCATGGAACCATGAAATCACAGAGTCATAGATTGGGTTGGGTTGGAAAGGACCTTCAAGACTATCCAATTCCAACTCCCTGCCATGGGCAGGGACACCTCCTACTAGAGCAGATTGTTGAAGGCCCCATCCAACCTGCCTTTGAACACTGCCAGGCTTAGAGCCTCCACAGCTTCTCTGAGCAGCCTGTTCCAGTGTCTCACCTCCCTCCTGGGGAAGAATTTCTTCCTCATGTCTGGTGTAAACAGAGCTTCTTTCAGGCTGAAGCCATGACCTGTCACTACACTCCCTGGTAGAGTCCCTCCCCATCTTTCCTGTAGACCCCCTTTAAGTACTGGAAAGCTGCTCAAAGGTCTCCCCAGAGCCTTCTCTTCTCCAAACCCTGAAACTCAGCCTCACTTCTAGGAAGTTCTCTGATCTCAGTTTGTATTTGACAGTGAAAGAGGATCCACCACAATCCTCTTGTGCTCCTTCATTGCTGTCACTCTGTGGTTTGTGGGGGTTTTCTTGTGGAGGAAGGGAGAGGTGAAGGACTCTGTAAAACACAGAAAAATAAATCAACTCCCCGCCCTTGGAAAACCCAGCAACACAAGCCAAACTGTCTCCAGTGGGTTTCTCCAATGCTGGGTTCTGTTCATTTGATTTTGGTTGGCTTGGTGGAAGAGGCCCCCAACAGAATTTTCTTTGCTGGGCTTCATTAACTTGATGGCTCCTCCAAACCTTTCCTGCCTCCCTCTTTGGTGACCTGTGTCCTGCCCTACTCAGGGCCCTTCCCTCTGGGCTGGTGTTTGCTTATCGACCCTTTGGTGTTGACACTGTGAGCATGGCCAAGAAGGCCAATGGGCTCCTGGGCTGCACAAAGAAGAGTGTGCCCAGCAGGTTGAGGGAGGTTCTCCTCTCCTTTACTCTGCCCTAGTGAGGCCACAGCTGGAGTAGTGGCTCCTTTCAGGGAGTTGGAGAGCTCTAGAAGTTCACAGAACGCATTGGATTGGAAGGGACCCTTGAAGGTCTCCTTGTTCAACTCCCCTGAAGTGAGCAAGGACATCTCCACATAAATCAGGTTGCTGAGGGATGGGGAGGTGGAATGAGATGCCACAGCCTGTCTGAGTCATAGAGTTACAGAATGGTAGGATTTGGAAGGCACCTCTGAAGATCCTTCAGTCCAACCATCTAGTTTATCCTTCAGCCTCCTTTTCCCCAGTTCCCTCAGCTGCTCCTCACCAGACCTGTTCTCCAGACCCTTCATCAGCTTTGTTGCCCTTCCAGTAGTTGTTACTCAGCACTTCATGAGAATTTTGTGTATTTAGACATCTTGAGCAAAAGCAGGACCTGGGCTACACAGTCCATGGTTTACAGCCAAGGTGGAGGTGCAAGTGCAGCCCAGCTGGGCTAATTGGTGCCGTGGAGCTGGAGGAAAGCCCAGAGCAATGGGCACAGGTAGTGTTCTGAGCAGCAGAGAGGTGGGGGACTCCCCACCTGAAATGTCTTATTCATCCACTAACTGTAACTGGGCTCACCTGGAGAAGGTTCCCCTCTGAACTCCAGAGCCCTGAGGGGTGACTCAGGACAGTTTGTTTCTGTGGTGCAGCCCTGAGCTGGAAAGGATCTAAGGCAGCTGAAGATGTGGATCAAAAGCGTGTGGGAGATGGCAGCAGCAGCCTCGGGCAGCTGGCCAGGAGGAGCGTGGGCTGGCACTGCTGGATGCCAGCAAATACTGGGAACTGTGAGGCTGGTGTGGGAAAGCTACGATGTGAAAGAGTTTGGTGGCAGACCTGAGGGGAGTGCAGCTGGGGGTGAGGTGGCAGCAGGTAATGAGGGACACGTCTGGCTGAAGAGGGCTTGCAAGAGGAGCACATTTTGTATCAGTTGTTTCCTGGATGTTCTTGGCATGGAAACCTGCAGTCTGCTGCTGGGAACTCCTCCTGTGCCTTCCCTGCTGCTTGCTGTTCTCTCTGTGACTTGCATTTTTAGCGAGCAGCCTGGGGTGGAGGCTTGATCTGAGCTGTGGAGGGGACAGCATGTGGCTGAAGAATGCATGGGAGACCTGTGTGCTCCAGCAGCTGCTTCCTGAGCTCAGCTGCAGGCTTCAGAGTGTGTTCCTCTTGAGGCTGTGCTCAACACTCTGCTGCTGCTGAAAGGAGCTTTCATCTTGTAGAGAGGACGTTTGTCCTCCTGAAAACACCTCGGGATGCTTGACCCAACAGCCAGCACACACAACCACTCATAATCCAAATGCACCGAGGTCAGCTGCTGCCTGAGGAGGCCTCCTCCACACCTGCCTGCTGCTGGTGACTCTCAGCCCAGCCTGGTGTGGCTCAAGCACCAGCTGACCTGTTGGTGGCATTATCTCCTCTTTTAACTCAGCACCAGCCCATTGAAATCCACCCAAGGGCCAGACTGAGCTGTTTGCCTCTTGCCCTTTCCACCCTCAAGAGGGATAAACTGGGATTCTCAGGAGGCACAAGAAGCAGTCTGGAGCTGGCCTACAGCCCTCCCTGCTGAGCAGGAGTCATTTGCTTTCAGTAGGCTTAAGAGAAGTGAAAAGTTTGGGTGTTGGTGTTGTGAAGGTGTGGAGCAGCATGCAGCTGCTGCAGCCATGGTGGTCCCAGGGTAAAGCTGGATTGTTCCTCACTGATTTCACCTGAATGTCTGGGGGGCAGGGGGGAGACAAGACACTCTTGGACACCTCATTTTCTGGTGCCATCTCTATCTGCCTGTATCTTCAGGCATGGTTTGTGAGCCCTTTTAGAGGAGGAGGGATGGAGCTAGAGCCACCACAGTTGCTGATGGGTATCTCTGGTAGCTGTTCTCAGAGTTATTTGCTGCAGAATTGATCTTTCTGTGTTCAGCTTCCCTGCCATTGCTGCCTTCAGGCTGAAGTTGCCCAGCTAACCTGGAAGGGCAGCAGCTGTCCTGGGCTCTTACGTGGTCGCTGATCACCTGCATGGGGGCTCTCTGCTCAGATGTTTGTAGAATCACAGAACTGGTTTGGTTGGAAAAGGCCTCTAAGATCATCCAGTCCAATCATCGACCCCACACCACCGTGACCATTAAACCATGTCCCCAAGTGCCATGTCCACAGGTTTCTTGAATACCTCCTGGGATGGTGACTTCACCACCTCCTTGGGCAGCCTGTTCCAATGCCTGACACCCCTGTTAGAGGGAGCAGATCCCAGATGTTCAGGATCTGCTGCCAGAAGCCCCAATGGTTTGGCACATCTCCTGCAGCTCATGCCCATTCTTGCTTTCATTGATGTCCATCTTAATTATTTTCTGTAAACCCTTCCTTGCTGCATGGCAGAGCATTTCCACAGCCCTCACAGTGAGAGAAGAAGGCTTTGTTGTCTCTCATTACTCATGTAATTAGGCAGTACTGGTAAGTCTAGGGAAAAGGGATTATGAAAATAATCAGGCTACTTTTGGCCAAGCTCGTTGCAGACATCAGAAGCCCCAGAATTCAGGTTAATTTTGTGTTTTTCTGAGGCTGTTGCAGCCTTTGGTGTCTTCAGATAAGTTGAGCTAGGTAGGCTGGTGGCACAGGCAGTCTCTGGGGCCTTGTCCTTCTGTGGTTATGTATCAAGCCCTTAAATGCTGAATTAAGCCACTACCACCAACGATGGCTGGGAAATATCATAGAACTGTAGACTGCTTTGGGTTGGAAGAGACCACCAAAGGTCATCTAGCCCAACCCCCCTGCACTCAGCAGGGACATACTCCACTAGATCAGATTGCTCAGAGCATGACCTTGAACATCTCTATCCTTCAGCAATCTGCTCTGCTAACAGTGATGTGTGGTACAGCAGTGGCTCTGCAGGACTAAAGGATCAAATGTAAGGTTTAGAATCATACAAACATTAAGGCTGGAGAACACCTCTAAGAGCATCAAGTCCAACCATCAACTCAACACCACTGTGGCCATTAAACCATGTCCCCAAATGCCATGGTCACACATTTCTTGAACCTCTCCAAGGATGGTGACTGCACCACCTGCCTGGGCAGCCTGTTCCAATGCCTGACCACTCTTGCAGTGAAGAAAGCTGCTCCAGCACCAACACCACCTGCACTCCTGTCCCCATTCCCTTTCTGCACAGCCACACATGTCCTGTTTCCCAAAGGCTCCTGCAATCACTGAGGTGGAAAAACCTTCTGTGTGGCTTTTGCTAAGTTTGCAGATCTCCACAGAGTGAGGTTTGTGAGCCTCTGAGGTTGGCTTCTGCAGGGGGAAATGTTTCAGAACTCATTTTCTCTCTTAATTGGCTTGGGGTTTGCACACAGTAATTTACATGAAGGTGAAAAGGGAAAGTGCTTTGGCACAAGAGTCAAGACTGTCTTTGAAGAACCCAAGGAGATTTTGTCTGGGTAGAATCATGAATTCTGCTGGAGTAGGTGTGCATGGTCTGTGTAAGCAGGTGTATCTGAGAGGGCTGAGAGTGGGCAAAGGGCCCCAGAGTGCTGGTGCTAGCTCATGGGGAGCATTGCCAGTCTGTGGCTGGTGATCTGATTATCCTGGATCTCGAGGGGCTTTGTTCTGATTTCAACTACATCTCCTTCTCTGATGTGCTGGCAATGAGGAGTGGCTTCACCAGGCCTCTTCTGGGGGTGAGGGCATCCCTTTGAAATGGGCAATGAGCATCACAAACATTTCTACTTCACCTGTGATGAACAGACTCGACTCTGCTCTTGTCAGACCCCATCTGGAGTCCTGTGTGCAGTTCTGGAGCCCCCAGCACAGGAAGGACATGGAACTGTTGGAGTGGGTCCAGAGGAGGCCACGAAGATGATCAGAGGGCTGCAGCAGCTCTGCTATGAGGACAGGCTGAGAGAGTTGGGGCTCTGCAGCCTGGAGAAGAGAAGGCTTCCAGGAGACCTTAGAGTAACCTTCCAGTATCTGAAGGGGGCTACAGGAAGGCTGGGGAGGGACTATTGACAAGATCTTGCAATGCCAGGACAAGGGGCAATGGGTTTGAAGTGGCAGAGGGGAGATTGAAACTGGATGTTAGGAGGAAGTTGTTTACAGTGAGGGTGGTGAGACACTGGCACAGGTTGCCCAGGGAGGTTGTGGCTGCTCCCTCCCTGGAGGTGTTCAAGGCCAGGTTGGAGGAGGCCTTGAGTGACCTGTGCTAGTGGGAGGTGTCCCTGCCTGTGGCAGGGGGTTGGAACTGGATGATCTTTGAGGTCCCTTCCAACCTTACCATTCTATGATTCTATAAGAACTGAACCACAGGGCTTGGATGTGGGACCCTTGGGAATCTCAGACACCAAGCCTGGTGTGGGGAACTCCCTTTTCTTGGGAAGATACTCAGGAGAGATAGAAATGATTGGTCCTGAGATCCTGGCCTTTGAGACAGCTCTCTTTGACCTGTCCTGTTGCAGAACAGCTCAAGATGCTTCATCCTCTCTCTGAAACCTCAGGAATGAATTTCTCAAAGGCCATTAGCCAAAAGCTTTGTGGAGTAACGTGAGGAACTCCTACAGTGCCAAAAGGAGGACTTGGAGAAGGCTGACTGGGCAGAAAGGTGACTGTCCCAGGAAATGCCATCAGCAGTAATGGAGATCATCAGCAGGACCTTGAGGTTTGTGGTGTTGGTCTCCTGAGTGAGAGGGTGTGAAGGAAGCTGTGCAAAGTGGGGTTTGAGGGTCTCTGTGAGCCTGAGTGATTCTCATGGGCTCAGAGTGATTGTGGAATATTGTGTCCATTTCTAGGCTCCCAGAACTGGGCTGGAGAGAGTCCCACAAAGGGTCATGAAGATGCTGAGGGGCCTGGAGCATCTCTGTGAGGATGAGAGACTGAGAGACTTGGGGATGTTGAGCGTGGAGAAGAACAGCCTGAGAGGGGATCTGATCGATGCTCAGCAAGAGCTAAAGGACCTGTGAAGGGCAAGAGGGAGGGGCTGGGCTCTTGCCAGTGATGCCCACTGACAGGACAAGGAGCAATGGGCACAAAAGAGAACAGGAGATTTCACTTGAACCTGGGGAGAGACTTTGATGTGAGAGTGCTGGAGCCCTGGAGCAGGCAGCCAAGAGAGGTTGTGGAGTCTCCTTCTCTGGAGAGATTCCAAACCTGCCTGGATGTTGTGATCCTGGGCAAGCTGCTGTGGGTGCCCCTCCTTTAGCAGAGGGGTCACACTGGATGGTCTCCAGATCTTGCAGCTCTCACCATGCTGGATTCTGTGAGCTCCATCCACAGAGCACCAGGAGAAGGTTCTGCTTTCCCTCTTGCAATGTGCTGCCCAAGCAAATGTGCAATGTTTGCTCTGGCACTGCCAAAGGGGTGCTTCTGGTTGCTGCCAAATGACATTATATAAACATAATTAAAGGGTTAGCTTTGTTGAAGTCTGTCATCCTGAGCAATAAAGATGTCAGATAACTCACTGCTGCACTTTGGTACTCACCCTGTGAAGCTAAGCAGTGTTTCCATGTGTGCATGGATGGACCTGCCAGCACTGCTGGTGACTGAGTCTGAAGATGCTGCTGATGGAATCCAGGAACATTGTCTTCTACAGGACTGGCTTCCAGGGTTTGCTTTGAGCCTGGATGCCTGTGTTGCCCAAAATTTCTTGGGGCAGCTGAGAGGGGCTGGAGTCCCTCCCTGTGCATAGAATTGTTTTGGTTGGAGAAGACCTTTAAGCTCATCCATTCCAACCATTCTCTAACTCTACCAAGTGAGGGCTAGACCATGGCCCTCAGCACCACATCTCTGCTACTTTGAAACACCTCCAGGCATGGGCATTCAACCACCTCCCTGAGCAGTCTTTGGAAACCTTTTCAGGGAAGAAGTTTCTTCTAATGTCCCACGTAAAATGGGGAAGGGAGCAAGGAGATGCTGGCATTGCTGCTGGGTGCTTGTGCTGGGGGGAGCTGTGTGCATCCAAGCTGGGACATGGCTCCTGCAGAACAGAAGGTGTCAGGCTGTGATGGGCAAGCATTTAACAACATGAAGCGTTAAAACACATGATGGTTCTTGTGTTAAAAAATGGTTTTGGATGAGTTTGTCTCTTCTGCCTATTTCCTCCTGCCTAGTAGCAGGTAACATCCATTTGTATGCTTCACTGATGTCTGGTGTGGTAGCAGAGTCCTGTCTGTTTTTGAGGTGGAGGAACAGAGATGGGGCTAACTGCCTTGCTGAAGATGGATCTGGATAGATACCAGTGTGTATTGTGGGTACAAGCAGCCTTGGCACAGTGTGGGATGGAGCAGAGAGGTCATCAGAACCCAGGGCATGGCTGCCCTTGGCTGGTGGGGAGCTGGGGCAGCTTCAGCTCATGATAGCTCAGGTTATGATAGCTCAGCCTCCTCCCT
The DNA here is from genome assembly GCA_013399055.1 of Ramphastos sulfuratus. Taxonomy (NCBI): domain Eukaryota; kingdom Metazoa; phylum Chordata; class Aves; order Piciformes; family Ramphastidae; genus Ramphastos; species Ramphastos sulfuratus. The sequence goes on along the minus strand of WBNM01000511.1, from coordinate 24,033 downwards.
GCAGGTGTTCAAGGCCAAGTTGGAAGGGGCCTTGAGCAACCTGCTCTAGTGGGAGGTGACCCTGCCCATGGCAGGGGGGTTGGAACTAGATGATCTTGAAGGTCTTTTCCAACCCAAAGCAGTGTAAGATTCTATGAAGTGCAATCCTAAGGTGCTGTTTGCTCACCTCTGAGAGCAGGGAGGGCACAGAGCCAGGTTTGTCCTTCCCTCACCATTTCTCCAGCATAAAGCCTCCCATTTAACAGTGAGAAGTTGTGTTGGATGGCTGAACAGCCTGGGCAGCTGAGAGGGTTAACAAAACTTATTAAAGTCCAGAGCTAAAATAGAGTCACAGGTTCTCTCTTTCACAGTAGATTCTGAAGAGCCTCTTGCCCAAATGCCTTCCACTGGAGTTTTGGATCTAGCTCTAAATGCTGGGTCTGAAATCCCAAATTACCCTGCAGCTTGTGCCAACATCAGGGATCCAAACAGCAGATACAACCACACTAAAATCCAGGGAAGCTTTGGGTGTCCTGGCCAGGTTCATTGGTGCCCCTTAAGCCTTGTGGATACTCTCTGCCATGTCCCCATCTGTCCTCTCACAGCCTAACCCACCCAAAGCCAGCCTTGGTCAATAGATAATCCTAGAATGGTTTGGGCTGGAGGGGACCTTCAAGATCATCCAGTTCCAACCCCCTGTCATGGGCAAGGACACCTTCTGCTAAAGCAGCTTGCTCAAGGCTCCATCCAAGCTGGCCTTGAACATCTCCAGGGAGGGAGCATCCACAGCCTCCCTGGACAACCTGTGCCAGTGTCTCACCACCCTCACTCTAAAGAATTTCTTCCTAATCTCCAGTCTCAATTTCCTCTCTCCCAACTTCCAGCCATTGCCACTCACCCTGTCACTTCAAGCCCTCCTAAAAAGTCTCTTTCTTATAGCTTCCATGAATAAGCCATGAGATAAATCCAACACTCTCTGTGTGAGCTGTGAGGACTGGGAAGGGTTAAACCCTTTTATAACTTCAATTAATAAATTAAACTCAGTGGGAGACCTGCAAAACTTCCCAGTCATTCTCCAAGCCTCCTCATTTTGGGAATGCTGTCTCAGGGGGGTATCTGGCTTTCTAATCTGAGGTTTGGTTTGGGCTCATCTCTACCCAAAATATTATTTTAACCACTCTTCTTCTTCTTTTTTTTATTTTAATTTTTTTTTTCTTTTTTCTTTTTTTTAATTTCCATGCTTTTTCTTCAGTGTGCTTCAAGAAAAGATCCTGCCAAAGACAGAAATGCTTTCAGCTCTGGAAAACATGGTTTTATTAATTTTTTTTTAATTTTTTTTTCCCATTTATATGGAAGGGGCTGTTTTGCTTGGCTGAGCTCGTGAAATACATGGCACAACCTGCACGAAATATTTGAGGTTGTGAGGAGACATGAGCAGTTCTGGGAGGAATAAGAAGAAATAAAACAAGGAATGAAAGAGAAAGAAGTTAATTTTCATTCAATGGTCTCATTTGCTTAGGGCCACACCCAGCTGGGAGGTGTGGGGCAGAGTGAGGAAGAAGAACTGATTTATTAACCTGTAAAATTAAAGTGGTTATAAAGTCAGAAAAAGCAGCAAAACAGCCTCCACCAGAGAAGAAAAAAAAAATAGGAAAAGCTCAGACTCATGCCAAGGTTTCTACCTATGTGAGCAGGAATGAAAGCATATTAGTGCTTGATGCAAATCCATGTGGCTTTTGAAGCACCAGGGGCTGAGATGAAAGTTCTGCCTCGTGTGCCCAGGCTGTGGGCAAGAGGGCTGCCAGTACCCCCAGCCTCACCTGGGTGGGCTTTTCCTGTGGAGGGTAGCAGGGAGGGGTGGGAGGGCAGTGGGCAGTTGGTAGGGTTGTAAGATGATTTAGGCTGGCAGACACCTCTGGAGGTTTCCAGTCTGATCTGCAGCTCGGAGCAGGGTCAGCAATGAGTTGCCACTTCCATGGGCTCATCTTCTGCCTATAAAGGTGTGGAGAAGAGATGGCAGAAGCAAGTGTGGCTTGACTTGCTCTTCAGCACAGAGCCCAGACTAGAGCAGCCCTTGGGCTGCCCCGTTTCAGACTGGTTCTCCTTAGAGGTCCAAGTGTTGTGGGGGGCTTGAGTGTAAAGCAAAGTTGTGGCTGCCCAGCCTGCAGCCCCTGCCTGTTCCTCCATGGCATGGTGCAAGGGCTGCTTCACCCTTGTGTCTGAAGGGTGCACTTTTCATCTCCACCCACGGGTCCTGCCTGTGCCAAGGCTTGGGCTGTGAGGGTGCTGGAGCCCTGCAGCAGGCTGCCCAGAGGGGCTGTGCAATGTCCTCCTCTGGAGAGATTCCAAACCCACCTGGACATTGTGATCCTGGGCAGCCTGATCTAGGAGAGCCTGCTTCAGCAGTGTGATTGTTCTGAATGATCTCCAGAGGTCCCTTCCCTCCACCATGCTGTGATTCCTTGGGCTCAGAGGGTTGAAAGGGATAAGTTTGCTTAGGAGAGGGGAACTGTTGCACAGCTGAGGCATGTGTGGCTGGGCTCAGTCTGCTGAGCTGTGAGGGAATGATGAAAGCCAACCTGCTCCTTGTGGAGGAAGAAAAGCCTTCAAAGAGGCCACAAAACTCTCTGAGATGAAGACTGCAGAGTTCCTCTTTGGGGAAGGCTGCACAGTGCGATACAGCATTGCTGTGTGTGAGATGTTCAGCTCTCCTCAGGCTTTGCGTGGGATTTGGGAGGAGCAGGGCTGGAAATGGAGCATCCAGGAACGAGCAGCTGTGAGGGCCATGTCCCACTCAGTCAGAGGGGTGTCTCCATCTTCCTCATCCTCACTCTAATGCAGCATACCTGCAGTTTCTCTTGTTTTAGGGCCTGTTCTAGACATACTGCAAAGACTGGTCAGGCTGCCCAGAGAGGTGATGGAGTCACCATCCCTGGAGGGGTTCCAACAACATGTGGTGGACATGGCCACTCAGGACATGGTTTGGTGAGCATGGTGGTGTCAGCTCAATGGTTCCACTTGTTCTTAGAGACTTTTTCCAACTGAAATAATGTGGAATAAATAAAAGTTGGGGGAAAAACCAACCAACCAACCAACCAACTGTCCATCCATCCAGGCTCTTCAGCATTGTTACTGTGAGGCCCAAATAGGCTCTTTGTCAGCCAGACAGGTTCTACCATCTGCACCTGGCTTGATCTCCCAAAAGAACAGGGTGTGAACTTTGCTATTTCCACGCTGCATGGCATGAAATAACATGTCTGCAGGAGTCTTAATCCTGGGCATTACCTCTCCTGCAGCCCTCAGAGATGTTCTGATACACACACCCTGCCTTCCCTCACCCAGGTGGGTAGTGAAGAAGAAACAGTCCTGTTGCCTGTGTGTTGGTACATGTCCTCCTGAGCAACCCCACTTTCCACAGGGATCATGTGTGGCTCAAGTGCAGCTGTTATTAGGTGTCCTGTGAGCTTTGCAGTGCCTCGTGCCCATAAGAAGCCCCAATGAGGTGGTTTCAGTGCCTCCCCATTTTACAGAAGAGCACTAAAGGAAAGCTTCGGAGCCCTGGGCAGGAAGAAATGATTGGATGAGATGCAGAAAACTGGACCAGGCTGGTGTCAGGGTAGTGGAGGAAATGGTAGCTTCTGGAGGTATGAGCTACACATTTCTACATCTGCATTTTGGAAGTGTATCATAGAATCCTGGAATGGTTTGGGTTAGAAGGCACCTAACACAGATCATCCACTTCCAATCCTACTGCCATGGGCAGGGACACTGCTCACTAGAGCAGGCTGTTCAAGTCCTCATCCAATCTGGCCTTGAACATCTCCAGGGAGGAGGCATCCACAATCTCCCTGGGCAACCTGTTGCAGTGTCTCCCCACCCTCCCTGGAAAGAATTTCTTCCTAAGCTCCAGTCTAAATCTGCCCTCTTCCAGCTTTTACTCTGGTTGAGTATCTTCTAGAAGTGATAGAATAAGGGGCAATGGGCACAAACTGGAATTCAGGAGGTTTCACTTGAACTTAAGGAGAAACTTCTTCACTTTGAGGATGCTGGAGTGCTGCACTAGGCTACTCAGAGAGGCTGTGAAGTCTCCTTCTTTGGAGACTTTCAAAACTCACCTGCATGCACTCTGTGCAACAGGAGAACCTGTGTTAGCAGGGGAGGTTGGACTAGAAGATCTTTAAGGTTCCTTCCAACCCCTGCTATGATTCTGTGATTCAAGTAACTGTGGTAGCTACTTGAGGGGAACTAAAGTACACCCCCCTCCCCCAGATAGCTCATGAGAGCACAGAGGGGGAGGCTGAAACCAGCTCAAAGCCAAGCTGGCTTGGAAAGCAGACAGAGGAGTCCACATGAGCCTGCTCCCATGTGTGTAGACATGCCCTAAACCAGGCTGGGTGCAATGTAGAACCTCCATTAAAAACTATGTTAATTAATTCAACAGGCCAAGGTTTTGCTTGCTGTTGGCATGAATGTGGATTGGACATGAAGGATGTTTTCCCACTTCCTCAGCAGACAAAATAACAGAGCCTGTATCTTTGAAGTTGGTGATGCCAGAATCGACTCAGATCGCTTCTGTTTGAAACTGCCTTTCCTTATGTTTCCATCTCATGGTGGGGGCTCCTCTGCTTCCCATCCCCACAGTCTTGATGTACAGCTCTAACAACAGCCCTGAGAGAAGGGGAAGTGGTGTTTTCCTCCTTGGGTGGATGGGGGATGGAGGCCCAAAGACAAAAGGGAGCAGACAAAAGGGAGGTTGTGGCTGCTCCTTCCCTGGAGGTGTTCAAGGCCAGGTTGGATGAGTCCCTGAGTGACCTGTACTAGTGGCAGGTGTCCCTGCCTATGGCAAGGGGTTGGAACTAGATAATCTTTGAGGTCCCTTCCAACCTTACCATTCTATGATTCTTTCCCACATCTCTGCCTCCTCATGCAGTGGCAGACTCAACCAGCTCCTCCAATGAGTCACAAAGTGTCTCAAGCCTGCCTCAGAACTTCCCTTTGGGCCTTCTGCATGCAGAAAATGTGGTACCTTTACTTTTCTAAACTCTGTAACAAGCCCTGCACTGAGCTGGCAGCATGAGCTCAGTGTGGACAGGTTCCTCTGCTGCATGGCTGCTAGCAGGCACATGTTGGCCAGAACATGCCCTTGTGTCCTGGTCCATGACCACCCACACATCTTCAGTGTTACCAAGTGTCTTGGCACGGCTCTGACCTGCACTAACTCAGTGTTATCTGAGCTGATGTCCTAGCACCATCCAGGGGACGTGAGCATGGAGTTGTTCCCCAAACTTCTCCTCTTGGGATGTGGAGAACATGCAGGCAGCCAGGCTCTCCTGTGTGCCCAGGGCTGGGGAGCAGCCCCTCACCCTCTTTTTTTGTCTGGCCTTTCAGGCTTCATTTGCAAAATGTCCCCAGAGACTTCCTGGGGAAATGGGGACACTGCTTGACCTCACCCTGGGGTAGGACAGGACAGGGGGAGGAGCACCACACCGTGGGAAAACATCTGAATTAGGAGCCCCTTTGAGGGTGAGTGACTCCATCCTGATGACCTGCAGGCAGAAGAGCAGGCTGAATTAGTGCACTGAAGTATTAATTAATGCTGCAGAAGTCTTCCTGTGCTGTTTCTCCACCATGGCTGCTGGGGATGCTGAGTTATCCTGCATCCCAGGCGGGGCTGTGCCTCTACTCATCTCATTATGGGGCTTTGACTTGGGTAAAGTATTGGAGCTGGCACAGCTCTTGTGGCAATAGGCAACAGGAAGAGCTGGGATGTGATGTTCAATAGCAGAGGCTCAGACATGTGAGGACCTTGCAGCAGGACACAAGTGTCCATCTCAAGCCAGGCAAGATGAACAGGTCACCAGGGCTTTGCAGGTGCAGAGGGGAGGTGTATTTTCAGGGCACTTCTTGATTCCCAAGCCAGGCAGATACACTTTGAAGCAGCTGAGGTTTAGGAGCTGTTCTCATGGCTCCTCCACTTGCCTAAGGACAAGGAACAGGGCTGGGCTTCCAATGATGAGTTGAATCCTGCCCTCTTTGAAGTCACTGGCAGAAATTCCCAGTGGCAGCTATGAGGTCTGTGTGTCTGAAGAAGCTACAGCAGAGCAAAGCTCCTTGTTCCTGGCTGGCCAGTTTAACTGGAGAGCCTGGCATGGCTTGGTTTGGGTAGCCCCTATAGGGCACACAAGCTATGCCAGTCAGGCCAAGGTGCAGAGGGTTTCACAGACCTGTGCCCAGAGGCTCCTTAAAGCACCCTGTCAGTATTTACTCCAGCTGCTGTGGTTTGGGTGAAACCTGGGCACCAACCCATCTCTTTCCTCCCTTGAGAGCCCATATGTAACTGCTGTCAGCAGACACAAGGTGTAGGATGCAGCTTTAAGCCCCTGGCTGTGCTGCTGGTGGATGTCTCTGTGCTTGTGTGTGTGTTCCCCTGGTCCTGGAAACAGAGCCCAA
>WBNM01000511.1:0-15038 GCA_013399055.1 Ramphastos sulfuratus | reverse complement strand
CCCCTGGCTGTGCTGCTGGTGGATGTCTCTGTGCTTGTGTGTGTGTTCCCCTGGCTGTGCTGCTGGTGGATGCCTCTGTGCTTGTGTGTGTGTTCCCCTGGCTGTGCTGCTGGTGGATGTCTCTGTGCTTGTGTGTGTGTTCCCCTGGCTGTGCTGCTGGTGGATGTCTCTGTGCTTGTGTGTGTGTTCCCCTGGCTGTGCTGCTGGTGGATGTCTCTGTGCTTGTGTGTGTGTTCCCCTGGCTGTGCTGCTGGTGGATGTCTCTGTGCTTGTGTGTGTGTTCCCCTGGCTGTGCTGCTGGTGGATGTCTCTGTGCTTGTGTGTGTGTTCCCCTGGCTGTGCTGCTGGTGGATGTCTCTGTGCTTGTGTGTGTGTTCCCCTGGCTGTGCTGCTGGTGGATGTCTCTGTGCTTGTGTGTGTGTTCCCCTGGCTGTGCTGCTGGTGGATGTCTCTGTGCTTGTGTGTGTTTTCTCCTGGCTGTGCTGCTGGTGGATACCTTCAACTTCTACATGTGCTGCACTCCAGCAGGAGTGGTGAAATGCAGCAGCCAGAGCAGCTGGCTCTGTGCAGTGAGGGTGGTGAGACACTGGCACAGGTTGCCTAGGGAGGCTTTGGATGCCCTCTCCTATGAGATGTTCAAGGCCAGGTTGGATGAGGCCTTGAGCAAGCAGTGTGCTTGGAGGTGTCCCTGCCCATGGCAGGGAGTAGGTGATCTTGAAGGTCCCTTCCAACCCAAATCATTCTAGGATTCTATAAATCATCTACTCACAGGACTGCTGTTGCTCTCTGTCTGTCTGCTCCTCTCCAAGACACGTTTGCTGCTGTCAAAGTCCTGCAGCTGACATGGTTCCAACCATCCCCTGTAAACAATCAGTGAACCCTCTCTGGGATTAGGAGTTGTTGTGCTCGCTTCCTGCTTGCTTTGCTTTTTTTGGCTCTTTCATTGCATAGCAAGAAAGATTTAGTGGCCAGAAGATGCTCTCTGGGTTTCTGGGCTTGGGTTAATCACTCCAGCTGAACCCTGTTGATGTTGGATGGTTTCTGGAACTTTATTGTGTGGTTAGTGCTCTCATCTGGCCACAGTCATGGGTCATGGTGTGAACAATCTTTCAACAGGGGAAGAGCATCCACAGGGTGCACTGGGCACTGTGCAGAGGGGATTCATGAACTTCAGGAGGGGCAAGGCTGAGGAAACACAGCTTGATGCCCAGAATGTCCATGTCTGCTTGATTGGAGCTTGTCCTCAAGGTCACTTCCAGCCTAAACTATTCTATGGTTCTTCCCACCTTATTTCAGCAGCAGAGAAGGTTCCTTGCTTTAGGACTGTGGTGGCCAGGAATCCCTCTTCCTTCAGTGAGCAGAGAAAGACCCTTCTTGAGGGAAATTTGCTCCTGTTTGCTTTCTGGAGATGCCCATCTCTGGTCACTGACCACAGGGGAAGCTTAATGGGGACCTGTGTTACCCTCACCACCTCCCAGAAGTGCCTATTTCGGCCTGTGGGTGTTGCTTCTGCATGGGCTTGAGGTGTCCTCTTATGACTGGAGGCTCAAAGCTTGGACATAGTCTGGTACCCAAGAGGGGTTAATCACTTCTGGCAGATGAAGAACTGGAGAAAGCAGGAATGCTGAGCTTTCCTGCCTCCTCCCCATACTCAGGCCAGTAATTAAAGTATTCATCTGGGATATGGGAGAGTCCCAGGAGTGATTTTCTTCTGCTTGATGGGACTTGAAGTTGCTTTCCCCAAAGAAATGTCCAAACACAGCTCTCAAAGCCTCTCCCAGGCTCCAAAACTTCTCAAGATGTTCCCATTTGTATAAAACAAATTAAATTTGCCACTGAAACCATCCAGATCTCTCCTCTTCCCATCTGAATGCTCTAATAACAGAGCACAATGACTCAGGAAACCTGCCCACACAACTTGTGGCTTCTGTTTGAAGGTCTGAGATCTCAAAGCCTGCCTCTGTCAAGAAACCCTCCCTGGCTGGCTTTAGCAACCCCCACCAAGGTCTTTCCCTTCAGCAAGGAGGTGTGGGTGAAGTGGAGATGGTTCTCAAATGTAAGCACTGTGGACAGTAGTTTAGGTCCTACAGAGAAGTACTTTTCTGAGGGAAGTCATCTGGGCAGTGGGGCCACCAGGCAGCTCTCCGCAGTGGCCAGCAGCTGTCTCAGGAGAAAGCTTTACAACCTAGGGCTGGCGAGGTAGGAAGGCTTCTCCTCAGCTCAGCCTAAGAAAAATTACCTGCCTCAGGAGGATCTGGAGGCCAAAAGGACCCCACTAGCAAGGTGGGGTCTGCTCAGCTCTGATTGGCTTTTGATGTTCGTTTTAGGTTGGATAGCAGGAAAAGTGTCTTTGCTGCACGAGTGGTCAGGCATTGGAGCAGGCTGCCCAGGGGGGTGGTGGAGTCACCATCCCTGCTGGTGTTCAAGAAATGTGTGGACATGGCACCTGGGGACATGGTTTGATGGCCACAGTGGTGTTGGGGTGATGGTTGGACTGGCTGATCTTGGAGATCATCTCCAACCCAAACAACTCGACGATTCTGTAGCTCTTCAGTGTTCTTCAAGCTTGCATTTAGCATGAGTGTGAGTTTCCCAGCCCTTCCTTACCACAGGCTGCCTGCTGAGCACAGCTTGGTGGGCCATGAAGACCCTGATCCTTCTGCAGTCCAATACTTCATCCTGATAAGAAGTACAGGAGTACAGGTGCAGCCAGGCCACTGGAGCAGGGAGTCCTTCAAAGGGCTGCTCTGATCTGACCACAACTCCCTAAGCATGAAATCAGAATTGCCCTCACTTTGCAGTGAGAGGTTTGGATGGTCTGGCTGGGAGGAGAGGGCTCTATTCTGAACACACACTGAATGGCTTCAGGCAATGGTACCTTCTTTTTAACTTTTTTTTACACTTTAATTTCCCCCCTTTTTTCCTCTTTCTCCCTTTTTCCTTGTTTCCCCCTTTCCTCCCCTTTTCTCCTTTCCTTTTTTTTCTTTTAATTATTTTCCCCTTTCTTTTTCTTTTTTTCTGCCTTCCCCTTGTCTCCTTTTATCCTTTTCCCAAATTTTTCTTTCCCTCTTTTCCTTTTTTAATGTTTCCTTTTTTTCTTCTTTTTTTTTAAATTTTACTATTCCCCCCTTTTTTGTTTTTCTTTTTATCTTTTTCCTTTTTTTTTAATTTTAAAATCTTTTTTTCTTCCCCCCTTTTTCTAATTTTTCCTTTTTTTGTCCCTTTTCTCCTTTTCCCCCTTTCTCCTTTTTTCCCTTTTCTTTTTTCCCTGTTTCTTTCTCTTTTCTTTTTTCATTTTTCCTTTTCTGAACCTTTCCCCCCTTTCTCCTTTTTTCCCTTTTCTTTTTTCCCTGTTTCTTTCTCTTTTCTTTTTTCATTTTTCCTTTTCTGAACCTTTCCCCCCTTTCTCCTTTTTTCCCTTTTCTTTTTCTTTTTTTCCCCTGTTTTTCTTTTTTCTTTTCTTTGTTCCTTTTCTGAACCTTTTTCCTTTTTTATCTTTTTTTAAACCACATTTTCTTTTTTACATACTACTCCCTTTTTTGCTTTTCTTTTTTCTTTTTTCCTTTATTTTTTAATTTTTAGAACTTTTTTCTTCCCCCTCTTTTTCTTTTTAGCTTTTCCCTTTTTCCTTTTTTTTCCCTTTTTGTCCCTTTTTTCTTTTCCCCTTTTCTTTTTTCCTTTTTCCGTTATTTTTTAATTTTTAGTACTTTTTTCTTCCCCCTCTTTTTCTTTTTAGCTTTTCCCTTTTTCCTTTTTTTTCCCTTTTTGTCCCTTTTTTCTTTTCCCCTTTTCTTTTTTCCTTTTTCCGTTATTTTTTAATTTTTAGTACTTTTTTCTTCCCCCTCTTTTTCTTTTTAGCTTTTCCCTTTTTCCTTTTTTATCTTTTTTTAAACCACATTTTCTTTTTTACATACTACTCCCTTTTTTGCTTTTCTTTTTTCTTTTCTTTTTCCCTTTTTTCCTTTTCTGAACCTTTTTCTTCATCTTTTTTTACCACGTTTTCTTTTTTACACACACACACACAGAGCACACGAGTTTATATTTTTTTCCCCCAAACGCTTTACATTTCCTCCTTTATTGCTTTCTTTTTAAACACCCCTTGCATGTGTGTTTATGTATTTCCATACTTTACAGGCACACTTTGTGCACAGGTTGATCTCATTTTGTGTTTCAGGCACCCCTCGTGTGTGTGTTCCTGTGCCTCCCTGCACAGATGTCCACGCACATACATGCAGGGGGTGTGTTTGATACTCTACAGGGCTCTGTGTGTCTCTTGTTATATTTGGCCTTTCTCCACAACTGCCCTGAGCTTAGGAGCTAACCAGCTGCAGGCTTGGCTGGTGCTGGGCTGAAGGACCACCTGGGAACATGGGTGCTGGCTGGCACCAGCCAAGGAGTCAGTGGTTAAACACGTGGCGAAGCTTTAGACCACAAAAATTGCACGAGTGGAAAGACTTCATTTGGCAGCATTGTTGCTGTTGAGCTGATGGATGAGAGTTTAAAAAAAAAAAACAAAAAAAACCCCCAAAAATCAAACTAAAAAATTAAATATACTAAAAAGAAAAATCCCTCCTCCTCAGCTCTGGGTGTGGTGCTTCAGAGGTCTGAAGAGCAGAGCCTCCCTGCCCTGCGGAGCTTACACTCCGAGACCTTGAACCTGAAAAAACAAACAAATCTGCTTAACAGTCCACATGTGAGAACTTGCAGAGCTCTCTTCAGACCTGGAGCCCAGCAAGGAGCTCTGTGGAGGGAGCCAGGAGCAAAGCCCAAGCTGGGCATCAGAGGAGGCTTCAGTGTGGTGTCCCCATGAGCTGTCCCCACTGTGTTTAGCTTTCTCGCTTGAGGGTGGTGATGATATCAACAGGTTGCCCAGGGGTACGGTGAAGACCTCATCCCTGGAGACATTCAGGTCAGGCTTGATGGGTCTCTGGGCAATTTGATCTAGTTGGGAAGGTCTCTGCTTACTGCAGGGTGTTTGGAGATGAGCTGTAAAGGTTGCTTCCAACCCAGCAGCTCTGTGATTCTGTATCACCTGTGGGGAGGAAAGGCCTTGGAGCTCCTTCTCATTTAAAGACTGAAGCTGGATTCACTCTTTTATGCTTGTGTGTCCAAAGGGCAAATGTTAGCTGCCATCTTGTCCACTTGCAGGCACCAGAGCAGATGGGGTAAGAGGAGAGGCAGAGGTTCAAGGAAAGGGATTTTCTTTGGTTTAAATCCCTCCTGGAGCTCCTTTTTCTTGTCCTTCCCTAAGGACAGGACCATGCGTGCACCTAAAGAAGTCCAGAGGACTTCTGCCACTGGTTTAGAGGCAGTGGCTCAGCAGTAGTAGTGGATTGCGAGCTCAAGGTGAGGGCTTGCATGAGGTAATCTCAAAGGTCTCTTCCAACCTCAACAGTTGTATGTTCTGTGATTCTATTTTATGACTACAATGGCTGTGGGACAACCTGTGAAGATGTTTGTCCTGGCCAGGCTTTGGGATGCTGCTCAGCATCCTGCCACCTCTGCGGCCAGTGTGGGAGGGAGGTGTTTTTTGGGATGCTTTGTTGAGCCAGGATGCATCTGCTCTATCTTTGGAGAAATCTATTGCTCAGCCTGCTGCCCACACTCTGACAGGGATGGTTTCATGCTGTAGAGCTCACAACCAGTAATTTATCGCTGGCTGTGGAGCAGAGGCTGGCCCTGGTGCTACGTCTGGTGGGGTTCCACCCCCAGTGCATTGCCTACAAAGGCCCCCCGGACAAAAGCAGAGATATGAATAAGGGCCAAGGATCATTACCTTGGGCAACAAAAGCCACGCCAGAGAACAAAAATAGCACAGAAAGAGCTCACAAAAGGCATAAAATCCTTCCTTCCTGCCAGCTCCTCTGCAGGCCTCGCCGCCGGCGCAGGGGAGTGCAAGGGCAGGCGCTACCCTGGGCCAAGGAGCCACAACAAAGAGTCCCTCAGCACATGGCCAGCCCCTGGGCTACCTTCGCAGCCCCACCGTGCCCTTCCCTGAAAGCCACCCCTTTGTGCGGGGACACAATGGTGGAGAACCCCACGGTGACACTGAATGAGTTACAAAGCCAACATCTGTGTGACGCTTTCTGTGCCGGCTGACGGAGAAGAGGCAATAAATCGCTGAGAGGTTGACTCGGGGGAGCAGTCACCCATGGCAGGGCCAGGGCAGGCGGGGACGGAGTCGCCTATTTACCACTGCCGCATGTGTCCCCCGCGCCCTGCCCGCGCCTGGAAACGGGGGGTCGAAGCCCTCAGCCCCCCTCCTGCAAGGAGCCGGTGGAAGTCAACAGAGAATTAGGGACAGGCAGCAGCCACCGAGCCCTTTAGCTCATCTTCGTGCTGCTGTCTGCCCTTTGTCGAGCTCAACGTGACGTGACCCAGCGATTGTTGGGCTGTCTCCTTCCAGAGCCTGGATGCCTCCTTTCGGACTCCTTTTCTTTCTCTGGTGGTTTTGTTTTGTTTTGTTTTGTATTAGCAGGCTTTTTTTGGGTGGCTTTATTTTAATGACATTGCTTTCTCCAGCTGCCTCATCTCCTCCTCCAAAGTGGCACAGCAGCCTGTCGCACCTGTCATCAAACCACCACGCAGCCTTCTGAAAGGTGATAGGGACAGTTTGAAGTTTGGTGGGGGGGAGATGTGGATTGAAATAAACTTGAAGTGAAATACAATTGAGGCCTTCAAGAAGTTGAGTCTAGCAAAGGATGCCCCTGCCCATGGCAGGTGATTGCAACTAAGTGATCCTTTAAGGTCTCTTCTAACCCAAACTGTTCTAAGATTCTTATGCTTCTGTGAATGCAACTCAGGTCTGGCCACTGTGGATGTTTGAGCTCCCCTCTGGTTGCTTCCTTGCATATAGAACAGCAGGGAATGGATAGTTGCTGTTTAAAAAGCAGCTGCTTGTGGCCTTAAAACTGGCTATTACTAACCCAACTAAAGGTTGGGTCCCTTTTAGCCTAAACTGCTCTAAGATTCTTATGCTTCTGTGAATGCAACTCAGGTCTGGCCACTGTGGATGTTTGAGCTCCCCTCTGGTTGCTCCTTTGGATGTAGAACAGCAGGGAATGGATAGTTGCTGTTTAAAAAGCAGCTGCTTGTGGCCTTAAAACTGGTTATTTCTGCTCCTAGCACAGCCCTGCCCTTTCTCTAAGGCAGGCTGTGTGGTGCCACCTGGCAGCTCCTGCAGCAAGGACAGCCCACCTGGCTGAGCTACAGCAGATTCCTTTTGGTAGCTGTAAAATCATGGAATTGTTGTGGTTGGAAGAGACCTCCAAGATCATTGAGTCCAACCACCAGCTCAACACCACCATAGCCACTAAACCATGTCCCAAAGTGCCATGTCCACAGGTTTCTTGTACCCCTCCAGGGATGGTGTCTCCACCACCTCCCTGGGCAGCCTGTTCCCATCCCTGACCACCCTTGTACCAAAGAACTGTTTCTTAAAACCCAACCTAAACCTCTCCTGATGCACCTTGAGGCCATTTCCTCTCATTCTATCACCTGATACTAGGAAGAATAGACCAACCCCCACCTCACTGCAATCTCCTTTCAGGGAGTTGTAGAGCGCCAGAAGGTCTGCCCTCAGCTTCCTTTTCTCCAGGCTGAACACCCCCAGTTCCCTCAGCTGCTCCTCACCAGACCTGATCCCCAGACCCTTCCCCAGCTTCATTCCCTGCTCTGGATATGCTCCAGCCACTCAGCTTTGGGTTTGGACTGTGTTTTCTTTCCTCACTGAGTATCCATCTACTCATTATCAAAGATAAGCTGCCTACTAAAAATAATTCTTGGCATTTCCATTTAGCAGTTTCCTGAGGATCTCTTTAGAACACAGAAGTGCTAATTAAGGATCTTGTCACTGATGAATTATCAGAGTTCTAAGAGGCCACATCTATCTGCATGGCAGCACCATCCTGGGTATGTTTGAACATTCTTCCTGCTGTGTTACACATCATCCTCTTGGGACTACTTCCCATCTGACCTGGGAAGAGTTACAACTCCCAGCTCTTGTTTTCACCAAAGCTCAAGCTGCCTCTTAATGGCTCAACCTGTACCAACTTGTGGCTGAGCTGGAGCAAGCTTCCCCTCTGAATTCAAACGTCAGGGTTTAGTGATGTGCAAAATTGGTTTTGGCAAAGTTCCTCTCCAGTCAACAGGCTGCCTCAAGTCAATTATTATAATTTGACCTAAAACTCTTCCATGTTCTGGAAGCTCTGCAAGATTGAAGGGAAATCCTTTGAGTTCTTAATCCCTTAGCTTGCCATCGAAAACCAGCCGAAAGTTGAGGCACTGATCTCTGTCTTTTGATCTCCTTGCCTGGAGACTGCAATAAAGCTGCTGATCCATGATGCCCTCAGTTTGTCAGCAAAAACATCAAGTGTTTATTTGTTGTTACATGGGTCCTTACTTGGGCTTGGAGAAGGGAAGGTTCTGGGGAGATCTCAGAGCAGCCTTCTAGTGCCTGAAGAGGGCTACAGGAGAGCTGGAGAGGGACTTTTTACAAGGCCATATAGTGACAGGATGAGTGGGAATGGATTGAAGGCTGAGGAGGGGAGATTTAGACTGGACATGAAGAAGAAATTCTTTCCAGTGAGGGTGGTGAGACACTGAAGTAGGTTGCCCAGGGAATTTGTGGATGGTCCCTCCCTGGAACTGTTTGAGGCCAGGTTGAATGGGGCCTTGAGCAAGCATAGCACTGGGGTTGGAACTAGGTGATCTTGAAGGTCTCTTCCAACCTAAAGCCTTCTATGACATTTAGGTTGAATGTTGCTGTTTCCAGAGTTGTTTTGAATTGTTTTGATTGGAAAAGATCTCTCATCAACTCCAACCCAACACCACCATGCCCACTAAAACATGTCCCCAAGTGCCATGCCCACACATGGTTTGAACATCTCCAGGGATGGGGACTCCACCACCTCCCTGGGCAGCCTGTTCCAGTGTCTGACCACTCTTGCAGCCAAGACATTTTTCCCAATATCCAACCTAAACCTCCCCTGGTGCAACTTGAGGCCATTTCCTCTTGTCCTATCACTTGATACCTGGCTGAGGCTGTCTTACATTTCCTAAAGGGCTAGTTTTTAAGTTATTTTGGGCTCCCCTTTCTAAAGAGCTGAAGGCTGCAGCTCTTCCTTTTCTGCTCTCATTTTTTGGCATTCACTTAGCACTCACTGACTGCAGAGAAGGTTTGACTCCAGTGGTGGAGGCTTCTCCTTTAGGCTTTTCCTCAGGGTGGTGGTTGAGATAGGCTCATGGGAACAATGCCTTTGAGTCCCCTCAGCCTGAGGAAGGAGCTGGATCCAAGCTTGCTGTTTCCTGTCCAAATTCCATGGCTGCCATGGTGTTGAGAGCTTCCACCTTCCCCTCGGGTTGTGTGTTTAGTGAAGGTGCCAGTGGCTGCTGTGTTCACTTGGCCCTGGCATTACCTGATGGTGAAAGTTCCTGTTCAGGGGATCTGTGTATCCCAAGTGGATCTGGGCAGGAAATTGTTGTTTCTTCTTTTCTCCAAGAAGGTAGCTCTGATCGTGCACTGTAACAGAACTTTGATCACCCACTGAAATATGATGAAAACGGAGTTGACTTCAGCAAATAGGAGATTAAAAAGGTGATGGACCTTCAGAGCTGTTAATCCAATATTGTGGCAACACAATTACAGTTGCCCCAGCACAGGGTTGGCACAGCAGGATCCGGATACCCGTGGCACAGAGTGTGGAGAGGAGGCTCAGGAGACCTGGCAGGGCAGGGAGGGTTGTAAAGCTTTCACTTGGGGACCTGTGAGCTAATGTGCAGGCCTGGAGGAGGGGAGTGGAGTGAAAGCTGTGGTGATGGTAATTAGTGCTGATGTTAATCGTTAAAGGACCATCAGGATTAATATTCTCATAGAACCACAGAATTGTTTTGGCTGGAAAAGAACTTTAAGATCCAGTCCAACCATTCTTTACCTCTACCAAGGCTGGTGCTAAACCCTGTCCCTCAGCACCACATCTTTGCCTCTTTGAACCACCTCCAGGGATGGTGACTCCACTACTTGCCATCTTCCATGAAAATTCCTAGGGTGTGTTTTTTCCTGTGTATGCAGGATCCAGAATGCCAGCTCAGATGCCAAAGCAGCTCTAGCAGCAGGGGTTGGCACAAGAAGAGTTGTTGGGAGGTGCCCCTTTCCTCTCTGGCTCTGTCCATCTGGCCCTGGCTCTACAGCCATGTGGCTGTAGAGCCTCCTTGAGCAGGATCCTGAGACTTTACTTGGAGCAGGTGGGAAATGCTGGCAGCTGCAGACTCCTTTCCTGACCCCTTGGCTTGCAAACCTTCCCTGTTAGAAGACAGTTGTTTTCCTTCCCTCGCTCAAAGTACTGCAGCATTCAGTTGCCCCCAGAGCAAACTCCAACCCCTTCTCCTCACTCATTCAGCTGTTCTGCTCCTCTGGGGCTTGTCCAGGCTTGGCTGAAGGTGCTACCACGCTTGCACTGACACATTTCCAAATGAGAGATGACATGTTTTTAACTAAGCAGTTTTCCCTTTGCCTGCTAACACCTGCTCTAAGGCAGCTCCTTCTGCCCACACTGTGTTCTCAGGTCCTGCTCCTTGCAGAGTTTCAGCTGATGCGTTTCAGAAATGCTCTTTTTGCTGCCGTGGGGACAGGCAGGACATGGAGCTGTGTTCCCTTCCCACCTCTGAAAGTGGGGCAGGTGACAAAGCCTGCCTGGTTTGGGTGGTGCAGCAGCAGGATCAGAATGAGGAAAAAGCTCTTTTTGCTCTCACTCAGCACTCAGGCTGGGGTGGAAAAGGAGAGATTCACAGACCAGGCTGGTAGGCACCAACACCGACCTCCTGCAACTTAACTCCTCAGCTGAGCTTCCAAATGAGAACAGTTTTGTCCCAACCCCTACCACTCCTCTGCCACTCTTTTCTGATGATGCCTTTAGCTTTGACTCATTTCTCCTTGCCCATCTAAGAGTATAAAAACTTAATCAGAAAGATGATTAATTCCTTAGTTTCAAAGGAATTGGCACCAGGTACCTCTGGCAAGATGAGCTGCCTTCCCAAGCCAGTTGGACTGAACTTCTTCCTCCCCCTTTGTGAGTCAGGTCAGGTCAGGATTACCTGAGGTATCATCCCAAAAACCCTCAAACATCATCCACACGTGGAACTGCTTGTGCAAGACAAGGAAGAGTGATGGGAGTGGTGATTGCTGGGCTGGTCTTGTGGGTTTCAAGCATCTATGTTGACTCTCTTCTTCAGCAGTTACTCTTCACTGTTGGCTCTTCACCAGGAGTGAAGCAGCAGAATGGTTCTGCTAATGAAAGGGACATATTAAGGCTCAATAGTGATGCACAAGAAGGGCAGGGACTTGCTGGAGAGGGTACAGCAAAGGATTACAAAGATGAAGGGACTGGAACATCTCTGATGAGGAAAGGCTGAGAGAACTGAGCCTGAGGGGGGAATCTCATCCATGCTGATCAATAATTAAAGGATGAGTGGCAGGAGGATGGCACCAGGCTTTGTTCAGTGGTGCCCAGCGACAGGACAAGGGGTAATGAGCACAAACGCGAACCTAAGAACTTCCATCTAAACATGAGGAGGAACTTCTTTGACTGAAGGGTGATGGAGAGCACTGGAACAGGCTGCCCAGAGAGGTGGTGGAGTCTCCATCTCTGGAGACATTTCAAACCCTCTTGGTTTTGTTCCTGTGTGACCTTCTCAAGGTGACCCTGCCTTGGCAGTGGGATTGGACTTGGTGATGTGCTGAACTGCCTTGCAAGCCCTCCCTGTGTGTGACTGTGTGGCTGGGAACGCTGGGCTGTACTCGGGGGTGTTCCTCTTCCAGTCAGTGCGTTTGGCTGGTTTGTCACACAAGGGTCTCTGCCTGGTCACATCTCACTCCAGGCATGGGTATAACTGGTAGTTTTTGGTGTGAAGCAATCATGCTGCTTGGAAGCAAAAGGCTCTGTTTGTTTGCCCTTCACAGAGGGATTCCTGTTTTGCAGCCCCAATGTGCATATTTCGTGGTGCTGTAGACAGCTTCTGTCAATTAAGGTGACTTAAGGCTCCAGCAGCATTCATCTCCCACAAACCTGCTGCACACTAACTCCTGAGTCTCAGCCCCTGCCAGGGGCGAAGTCAGTGCAAAGCAAATAGAAATGGCTTTGAAACTTGGGTCTGGAAAGACATTTCCCTCGTGGGGCTGCTGCTTCTGCTGCAGGGAGATGTCTGGGTACAGCTCATCACTCTGTTGAGGACACTTTGCATACCAGATTCAGGTTGCAAGCTCCTCCTGGGGTTGTGGGGCTTCTTGCCTCCCATTGTGCCCCCAGCCAGAGAGGGAAAACCCTGGCCCCTGGCACAGCCACAGTGGCACAAGATGGCAAACCTGACTTGTCCTTCATCTGCTCTCCATATGAATGGATGAGGAGAGTCACTCCTACCACACCCTAGGGCTCCCTCCTAGGAGAGTCCTAAAGACTATCCAAGAACAACCCAAGGGCTCACCTAGGATAACCTCCCTAGCTCACTTCTTCCTCCCACCTCTACCTAGGGCTGTGTGGGCTCACAGCCCCTCCTGAGCTGTGAGGTTTGCCAGCCCCATCCTTGAGCTGTTCACTGCTAGCCCAGCACTGAGCTGCCCCTTTCTTTAACAGGTAGATCAGTCTGATGCTGCTCAAGAGTGTTGAATCCTCTTGTGGAAGTCTCTGAGAGGGAACAGAGCAGACAGCACTAACTCAGGTGTATCTATGCAGTGTGCAGATCTTCTGCTGAGGGGACCCAGAAGAGCAGCTAGGCTGGCAGAGCAGGTTGAAATGCTGGTTAGAAATCTCTCCTGACCACGAGGGAAAGGTAATTTCTGCTGCACAGACTTTTCATGAAGTCTGTTGGCCGAGGCTCTTTGCAACAGCAGCTCCCAGGCTTTTGCTCATGCCAAGGCAAATCTTTCTGACATGTTACCTTTCATGTCTGCTCCCATGGTAGAGTTCTCCTAGGCAGCTGGAGTAGAGTCATAGAGTGGTGGGGATTGGAAGGGATGCCTGCAGATCAGGGCCCTACTAACAAGAGACTGAAAAGCAACCCTACCAGCTGCTCTGTTCCACCATGGCAAAGCAAAGCAAACCAGAAAAACTGGCTAAGCTGCTGAGGAAAGAGTTCCCATGGGCTCAGGAAACCTCTGGTGGGACAGAGTCAGTGCAGGACCATTCCAACTGCCATCACCTGCACTGGATTACAGCTGGAAAATGTACCAGTGGTGCCTGTGTCCTGAGGCATGATAGCTGAGCTTACAGGGATGTAGTTCAGATGGTGCCAGCAGCCTTCAGAGACCCTCTGATGCTGGCCCATGCGTTGGCAGAGTTGGCTTTGCATGGTCTGTAGCTCACTGGGCTTGTGATGCTCAGTGCTGATCTGCTGCTGTGTTGACCAGCCTGTGCTGATCCTGGCTGAAGAACAGTTTGTTTGATGCAAGAATGCTCTGCTGTGAGCTTTTATGCCTCTCTGCATGTCCTCTATGGCTTGGATGCTCAGCTAGAGCATTTGCATCTGATCTGCTTGCACAAACACAGGGTCTGTGACCTCCAGAGCTGGGGAGGTTGCAAGGCAGAATAGTTTGTACAGGAATAATGTAAGACAGCCTTTGCAATTGGAATCTTCATAACTTCAGCCCTGAGGAAGCAGGAGTGGAGTGGAAGCAGTTTGATGGAGACTGGGCTGCCTCCTGGAAGTGCACAGAGATGAGGTCTGTGCTTGTGAGTGCAGCTGTGGTAAGAGGGATGCTGCAGCCCTGGAGCGGGCTGCCCAGAGAGGTTGTGGAGTCTACTTCTCTGGAAACTTTCAAGACCCATCTGAATGTGATCCTGTGTGACCTACCCCAGGTGACCCTGCTTTGGCAGGGGGGTGGACTGGACGACCCTCTGAGGTCCCTTCCAACCCCTATCATTCTGTGGTTCTATGAAGGGCATGGACACAGACTCATCTAGTGTCAAAAAGGCCTTTTGTAGCAGAAATACCTTTCTGGTTAGCTGGAAACCAGCCTCCAAGAGCTCTCCAGACAGGCTCAAGCTCCCAGCAATGCCCAATTCCATGTTTCAAACTTTACTAGGAGCATGCAAGCTCCTGTTGCTGCTAGCAGAATAGTGCTGCAAGGCTTGTTCAGGCTCTTCTCTCTTGTTCAGCCAGGCTCAGCTGGGTGATGCCCAATGATAAGGACAAGGGACTATGGGTGGAAGTTGAGGCAGAGGAAGTTTCATGGAAACATGAGGAGGATTTTTTTTTCACTGTGAGGGGGACAGAGCACTGGAACAGGCTGCCCACGAGGGTCGTGCAATCTCCCACTCTGGAGCTATTCAAGACCCACCTGGATGCAGTCCTGTGTGATCTGCTCGAGGTGATCCTGCTCTGGCAGAAGGGTTGGTCTGGATGAGCTTTGGAGGTCCCTTCCAGCCCCTGGCATTCTGTGACTGTGATTGATGTCAGATGCCATTATGTAGCAAGGACTCTGCTACAAGAAGCTCCTTACAGGGGTGGGTGTTGACCCATTCCATATAGGCAGCCTCAGAAAGACTTTGATTTCTTCAATGACCACCAAACCTGGCTGCTTTGCTATGGCTTGTCTGTTGTGGGAGAGTGCCTGGTGTTGGAAAGCTCATTATCTGACATGCCTTGACTAGCACCACCTTCAGCCTTGCTTGGCCCAGCTGTCCTTGCTGCTGCCAAAGGCAAAGCAAGATTGAATGTTGTGGTGGCATTGATCTAATCAGGCTAACGAATGCATTTGCTAAGATGAACTTTTCCACCACAGACAGAATCTGCAGCTCCAGACAAGCAAAATGTGCACAACTGATTCACCTGGAGCTGGTGTCTGTGCTCCTCAGAGCTGCAGTTGCAGCATCTTTCACTAAGGACTTTGTTGGAGAGGATAATGTTCACCCATCTAGCTCAACGGCCTTGTTAGCAGGGACAGCAGAGCAACTGAGGCAACTGCTTGCTGCTCCCTCAGTTCTTCTTCCAGCATCAGGGCAGGTGGGATGCAGACATTAAGGTACTGAATCATAGAACCATAGAAT
>WBNM01000510.1:0-16131 GCA_013399055.1 Ramphastos sulfuratus | reverse complement strand
CCAAAAAAAAAAAAAAAAAAAGGACATTAAACTCTTATCAACATTTTTCCTTCTCTCAACTGGATGCCCAAAAATAAAGACACTCATTTTAATTTTTTTTTTAAATCATTAAAAAAAAAATATTTAATTTCAGCTTTATTAAATCTGAAGGTTGCCGACATAGTTTTTGCAAGCTCAGCGTGCTCAATATGTAACTTTGAGTACCTTTAACAAGACAAGACTGATTTTTCTATTGGCAAGATTAATTTCTCATGGTTGTTGTTGTATAAGCACAGGCCTGTTTTCCTTTGTAATAAATAAAGCTGAAGTCAACACATGTAAGCGCCGGTATAATACGTGCACGTTGTGAAACTTGCCCTGACTCAAATCTGCTTAATGGTTTTCCACTGAAAATTCAACATCTGCCAACACCACACAAATCTTGATAACTGATGTCATCATGAACCCATTAAACCCTGGTTTTTAACATGTTAGGAAAACAAAGGGTTTATGGAAGACTGCTAACAGAGGGCTAAAATCCCGGAGCCCTTATTCAACAGTAGGAATTGTTCCTTAAGTAAGGTGTGAGTAAGAACATCTTAAGCCTGGCAGAATGTAAGCAAGCTCTTGTTCCACATTAAATTTAATTAGCCAAGTCATTCATGAAAATGACACCGTAAGATATGAAACCTGTCGCTGCAAATCACCTTTCGTCACTGCCTTGGGAACACATGTCCTGCCACACCAGCTCCTGGCTTTGATGTGTCACAGCTGCCATACTGCAGGAAGGAAAAGCCATTTCAGTAGAGGGGGAGCTCTGGAGGACTCAGGCATTTCCCCCTAAGGAGCTGAAACTTTTCAGCAGAAGCCATCCAGAGATACATACTGAGTAAAAAGGTCCTCAAACGAAAATCTCATGATATGCCCGCAGGATCCGTGTCACTGTAGCTAGGGGGAAAGCTGTGTAGTGTTGAAACAGAAAGGAGCATCCATTCAGATAAGGCAGGAATCCCATGTTATCTCTAACATCCATACACCTGCAAAACTGATAATGCCTATCCAGCAGTTCCTTTCCTGGCTATAGGGGTGGTTAATCAAAGCTACAGCATAAGACCTGTGGGGGAGGAAAACCCATTTAATTAATGTGCCAGATATCCTCGCCAAAGCTTTTGCCAAGATTAGGTTCAGATTGTAAAGAAATCTCCAAGAGAAGGATAATTCTCAACACCTGCAGGCACTTTTATTAGCTGCCTGCACAGAATAGAAAACCTTATGTTAAAGTATTTGTCTCCACTCTACCAAACTGACCTCAGATGCTTTTATCTAGCCATAACCATAAGCAGATTTTAAAGCAGGCTGCAGAAGAGATTGCTAATGGG
The DNA here is from genome assembly GCA_013399055.1 of Ramphastos sulfuratus. Classification (NCBI taxonomy): domain Eukaryota; kingdom Metazoa; phylum Chordata; class Aves; order Piciformes; family Ramphastidae; genus Ramphastos; species Ramphastos sulfuratus. The sequence goes on along the minus strand of WBNM01000510.1, from coordinate 14,773 downwards.
CAAGAGCTCTGTGGCAAATCCACTGGAGTAAAGTAACTTGTGGATGGAAGCAATCACAGAAAGCTGTTCAAAAGGGATGCCGTCAGAATTCGCTGTCAAGGGGAGATTTGGGTGTGTAGAGGAGGAATAAAGTGAGAAAATTCACCAGGACCTTTAATGCATCCAGAAGAGGCATCCACCTAACACAGCATTATGCTAGATCCAGGTCCAGAACCTTGGCTTTGTTAAGGGGAACAACAAAATTTCTCTTAAAATTCCCCATTTATTATTTCCTCTGACAAAACTTCAGTGGTGTTTTGGGGCGGGTTTTTTGTTGTTGTTGTGTTTTTGGGGTTTTGTTGGTTGGGTTTTTGTTTTTTTTTTTTTTGTTTTTTTTTTTTGCTTTCCCCAGGGGCAGTTGATTCTACAACAGTCTGCAGAATAAGGTTCAAATGCTGACTGCAGGGCCACAATGTTTTTGGGGAGACAAAACCTCCCTCAGCACCTGAGGAGTTCAGAAACAGATGACGATAGGAAATTAGTATAGGTTAGAATTGCGTAATGTAACTCCTCATGAAAAGAAATTAAAGTGAATTTACAGTTTGTTCATCAGTATTTTGATGTGAAATAATTTACTTGCCTTTAAACTGGACAATTACAACTGTCTAGTGGAGACCTGTGGAGTTATATCTCACTTCTGATCTAAGAAGCTACTCTTTCAGCATATATAACCACAGACATGAGCAGACAGGTGCAACTCAGTTTCTGCCACCACTGACAGCAGTGAAACTCAAATTCTCAAATGTCTCTGTTTAATCTGATTTATCCCTTTAAATGATAATTTTTTTCTGGGATTCAGAAAACTCCTGCCTTTTTTTCCTAGCCAGAACAGCAGCAAGAGGGCTCTAATTTCCCTTCTACTGCTAATTAAATAAAAATAACTATTTAAAATATCAATATCTGTGACTTTGGAAAATATAGTAAAAGTCTTTAGATTTTTCAGGAATTTCTTCACCAATTACCCTGAGCTTTGGTGGTTTTGTTCTGGTTGTATTATCTTGATCCTTTCTCACCTGCACCAGAATCCTTTGAAAGAAAATGTTAATGACAACTCCCAGCTTGCTAATTTCAGGCTGGATTCTTCTCTCATGCTAACTAATGCCTCATTTTGCAAGAGCCTAAGTCACCTCAGTGAGTGATGATGAGAATGCATAAATGGCCAGAAACGCCTGAAAAGCTGCAATGAATCTAAAGCTTAACTCAGATGTCCTTTTTTTTCCCAGTAAACATCACAAAAACAATGAAACACCCTAAATATTGATTATCCTTTACATCAGGTAAGATAATTTATGGCATCTCCCACTTATCACGCTATCAAGTGCTCCTTGAGTTAAGGACAGAAGAGTTCTGATAGAGCCCTGCCTCTTGCAGCATTTACTGAGAAACTGTAGAAACAGATCCTGATATCATGACCCTCAATTTTGGGAGGCAAGGCCCTCCCACAACCTCTGAGAACACCACAAGCAATCTAAGAGCTCACACACCATAACAACTCCTGAGCTAACACATTGGTTCAGAGCTGTCATTGCTTCTTAATTTCCAGCAAGCTGAATATAGTCTTAATTACAACTAACTTTGCACTTTGTAAGCTATAAATCTCTATCATTAGCTAGTACAAAGCAGACAATGAAAAAAGGCAAATATATTAGGATATTCCTAAAGGTATTCATGCTTTCCAGGAAGGCAAAAAAATTGCTGTTAGGGCATTTACACCACACTGCCTGATTTTCTGAGTCACAAGAAAAAGAGCAGTCTCACACTTCTCTGTTGATTAGATCTCTCCACACTCCAAATTCAAGGTGATGGCCTTTTCCTGCCATTGTGTTGCAACTTACAATCATTTTCAACCTATCCCTAGGAACTGACTTTGGAAACAATTGTGGCTGTCTTAAAAGACTGAACTTAACACCTAACATAGCATTTTTGGTACCATAAACATGGAAGTGAACTGTACAGATAGCCCTGTTAGCATTGCTGACTTAGGTTTACCTGGGTAAAAACCTGACCACTCAACTTGCTGCGAGCAATGGACTAAGAAATGATGCAGCCTGCTGTAAAACATAACCATACTTTTGTGTCCTGNAGAGGGTCCAATGGAGGGCTATGAAAATTATTAAGGGGCTGGAGCACTGCCCTGTGAGGAAAGGCTGAGGGACCTGGGGCTTTTTGGTATGGTGAAGAGAAGACTGTTCATAAATACCTGAGGGCTGGGTGTTCAGAAGGAGGGGACAAACTTTTCTCAGTTGTGCTCTGTGATATGTCAAGGGGCAATGTACATAAACTACAGCACAGGAAGTTCCACCTCAATATGAGGAAGAATTTCTTTACTGTAAAGATAACGGAGCACTGGAATAGGCTGCCCAGAGAGGTTGTGAAGTCTCCTTCTCTGGAGACTTTCATGACCTGTCTGGATGCATTTCTGTGCAACCTGCACTATATTATATGGTCCTGCTCTGGCAGGAGGGGTTGGACTCTATCTTTGGAGGTCCCTTCCAACCCCTAACACCCTGTGATCCAAATTTTACACCTGACTTATTCCACCATTTGACAGAGATGTACTTATGTATGTCATGTTAAATGTGAAAATAGGTGCCTGCAGGATTGAAAGCAGCAGCACAGGCAGTGAAAAGACAGCATGATCTTGATAAACAAAGAGCAAACATATTTCTCCATGAAAAAATAAAAAAGTAAGCTTGCAGTAATAGCTTCATCAATGCAAATTTGGCAAACAGCACCATGGAGCCTGACTGCAATTTTTCCACTTTAAGCCTGACCTGTAACTCATTAACCTACCACTAAAACAGTATTCACCTCCTGTTCAGTTCTTTGAAGCATTCAAAGGAAAAAGAAAGGGGTACGAATTTTTATTCCACTGCTCTGGAACAAAGGCAAGGCATGAAATAATAGTAAAATTTCATAAACACTAGAAAAGGGCTGTAAAAGAATCTGTGACTGGCCTATTGAATATATTCACAGAGCATTTAGAATGGCTATAGTGATTTTTTGTGTGTGTGTGTCTACTATAACTCTTCCTGGATGTACAACTCTTCTTCACATAAAAAGAAACAACTCCACCCTGTAACACCAAAATTCAAAGGTCTGAAACCAATGATAAAACTGCTGCTTCTTTATTTCCCTGGGCACTTGCCATCTGCCCTATGGCTAATGCTGCACTCCATAACACTTCTGGGTATTTCTGCAAACCTCACAATGCCACCAAAGCCTTTAAGTCTTTTCTTACAAGCTGAGCTCATGAATGGCTGCTTAGGAAGTATTAATGAGAAGCACTACACCAAATTGCTTCCTCTTTCACAGCATTGTGCAGAATTTAAGACAACCTCAATCTGAGCTCGTGGTTGTTGTGTTTGAATGGGTTTATCAGAGTCTAATTGAAGATTGGTCCATAAATAAAACATCAGGACATTTTATTTTCCTGCTATTATCCTCATTAGGGTAAGATTAGATGACACAAAGGTCATAGTACATGAAAAATTGTGATGCATTAGACTCCTTTAATAGGAACAAACTCGGTATTTCCCAGCTTCCTGCAGGAAACTCAGATGTGGAAATTTCCAAACAACTGGATGAAGAACTTGAACTTCCCCAAACAAATACAAACTGCTACTTGTTGAAGAATTTTAGAGTGATTTACATCCCTTCATTTTTATATGAAAGCCTGGACGAGGCCTTGAGGAACCTGTACTAGGGGGAGATGTCCCTGCCAATGGCAGGAGGTTGGAACTAGATGATCCTTGAGGTCCCTTCCAATCGTACCATTCTGTGATTCTATGATTCTATATAAACCTCCTAACTAAGACACCACAAGTCCCAGGTGAAGGAGCACAGCCCCTTGCAACCCTGAGAAAAAGAGATTCTTGTTACTTTCTTTGATAAAATGCAATTTTCCCTATCTTGAAAGCCTTATCTCGTTATTTGCTTTTATTTTAAGATGGTTGAATTTCCAGGTTGCCTCTCGGCGGTAGCAAAAGTCATAGAATCACATTGGTGGGAAGAGGCCTGAAAGGTCAAGTCCAGCAGTTAACTCAGCACTGCCACGTCCCTCAGCACCACATCTATACCACTTTAGAATCCCTGCAGGCATGGTGACTCCCACACTTCCTTGGGCAGGCTATTCACCCAGTCATCCGTAAACTACCAACACACACAGACTAACCAACTCGTTACCCTGCTCAAAAAACTGTCTAGTTAATGCATCATCACTAAAATCAGAGATTCCTGGCCTGTAGCTCAATGTTTTCTGTTTCTATTTCAGACCAGAGAAGACTCCACTTGCTTTAAAACCTGCCTGGTATCCCACAGCCACATTGGATGATGTAAAGAAAGAAATGACTTCCCACAGTCCTGAGCAAGCCCTCTGCAAGTCATCTTGGAGATCAGAAAAACTGTGGAGCTTTCTGGGAAGAACCTTTGTTTTGATTTCTGCTCTTCAAGCCGTGTAAATGATGCTGCACAAGCCCAGATGTGGATAACTTGTAATTACAGAATCACAGAATGGTAAGGTTGGAAGGGACCTCAAGGATAGTCTAGTTCCAACCCCCTGCCATAGGCAGGGAGACCTCCCACTAGTACAGGTCACTCAATGCCTCGTCCAACCTGGCCAAGTGACTGTTTTTCAGAGTCAGTGCCAAAAATGCCACCTCACGGAACCACAGAGTTAACCAGGTTGAAAAAGACCTGTGAGATCATTGAGTCCAACCTATCACCCAACACCTAATTAACCTAACCATGGCATTAAGTGCCTCATCCAAACCAATTGTGATTTGTACACAGCAGAGGCTGAACAGCACCATGCCTGTAGTCTGGAGGCAAAGTTCTGTGTGAATTACAACTCTGGATAAGCTCTAAGAGCAAACTCTTCATTCTTGGCGAATATTCTCTATTGCCAGGTCCATCTCTCTAAACTGTGACCTTCAAAGGGACCCAATTCTGTTCTCAGTTATCTGTGCTTCAAGGTGTGGTTGGGTGCTATCCACATTGAGAGGGATACTATGATTTGCTCACTCCTCCTCCTCTGCACACACTTTTGTCTCTGAGATGCAGCTCTGCAAAGCAGCTTTAGAAAACAGTAGTTTGAGGGCTGAGTCCCCACTTCCTCCAGTAAAGAGTCACCATTCAGAAATAACAAAGTGTATAACTTCTTTTTTGTCTCTTTTCTTCGTAGAAACGTTGGATTACAATGGGTTAAAAATCTGCTGCCAGGCATTGGCCATTTTAAGGTGTATTCTTCTCCCCTGCTGATTTGCCCTCTGACCTTCTGGGGGCCAGGGTGGCTGCAGACTTCATTTTTACTCTATTTCCTGGTCTCTCTCCTGGCTGTGCGCTCAATGTTTCCACAGCAGATTAATGACAGCTAATAATATCTGATATATCTGGACATTGCCACATAATGAGTTGCAGTCCCACTGGGTGCCCAAAGTGTCACTACTAACAAATTCACCAGAGCTGCACATAATTAGCATGTAAAGGGAGTGATCATGCAGTAAATCTGGAGGGGAAGATGGATAGCCCATGAGGAAAAAAATATAAGGGGGGGAAAAAAAAAAATACTGTTCTCACCACTCATTGGTAAATGTATGTTTCTTGCCACAAATATTTTCTTGATAACAAACTGTGGACAGGTTACCTTTACAGTAACATTATTCCTTCCACGGTTGATAGGCAGATTTTCATTATACCACTGCTAATGTTACAATATTTCTGCAAAATGTCACCATATGTAAATTAGAAGAGGGTGAGGTTTCCCCCTTGGTTTCCTTTCAAGATGCACTGTCCCTTTCTGCTGTGGCCCAATTCTCCTTTCTCCTAGTTTATGGACACACTAACATTGACCCAACCTTGCTGAAGGATCTTGCTTATCCAACAGCTAAATAGGAACGAAGAAACTCAACGCGTGGCAGAAGAGTAAGAATTAGATTACTTAATGAAGTTTTGTCTGAAGAATAATAATTCTTGGCACATCAGCAAATACCCAATACAGAAAAATGGCAGGCATGGACAGTGCAAATTACCTGACCTGATCTGAACCCAGGTCTCTACCTTGTCACCAGTTGGCTGCCCCTTGCGTGCTAAGTGCTGCCTGTGGTCTGGGTAGGTGCAGGCAAAAAGGCTCTCCCAGGAGAAGAAGGTTGACAAGGAGCAGATAAATTGCCTTGATGTGCTCTATTCAGCCTGAAGAGTCCTAAACAGGGCAGCTTGGCTCTAGTTAAGTCATTCATTCCTCCTCATTGGAAACTTTTGCTCTCCAATGCTAAAGATTTCATTTTCAGGCCTTTTGTTTTGACATCTGGGTGGGAACACTTGCATTTATGTGGGTCCAGCTCTGAGATTTAATGGAGCAACTGAGCAAAATGTGGTTAGTACAAAGTGTAAGTTTGGGGGTTTTTTAACTGTTATTTTGCTCAACAGAGAGTCCTTTGGCTCTGAAGGCTTCAGCCTTTAAATTTTCTCATTCTTAAGGTACTTCTGTCATTTGAGGGGAAGAAAATGTTAACAAGCAAGCCTCACTTCAAAAAAACAAACCCAAATCCCAACAAGCAAACAGAAGAATTCTCTAATACATACATTTTTCTATGATAAATAACTACTTAAAAAAAATAAAATCACAAGGACTCTAATCTCTATAGTGACCTTCTGTAGACAGAGACCCTGACTCAGAGAGCCTTATAATCCTCTGTCTGAGCAAGCACAAGCTGATTCAGAATCGAGTTTATGCCAAAGGAAGAAATTGCACAGAACTCACTACCAGGCCCTGTCTGTGATGCTGATGAGCACTAACCATAAATTTCACCACTTTTAAGACCGCAAACTGCTAGTCAAAAGTGCAAGGAAGCACCCTGGATGTAACCATACGTGCTTGTCTCTATTGCTTTCTGTTCCTGTCCTTAACTGAGTGCTTGTGGGCTCCTCAGAGGAGCTCCATAAGCTCTGAAAAGCTTTCTATTTGCAACTGACAGGAAATTCCTTGCTTGAAATCAAAGAATCTATTGGAGGATCACATCCAATAGAGGTGAAGTGAGGATCACATCCAATAGAGATGAGGGATCATCTAATTCAACCCCCACACTAAAGCTGGGTCACTCAGTACAAGTTGTCAAGGATCACATCCCAGGTGGGTTTGAGATCTTTCCAGGGAAGTAGACTACATACAGCCTCTCTAGCCAGCCTGTTCCAGTTCTCTGTCACCCTCAAAAGAAATAAATTGTTTCCTCATGTTCAGATGAACTTTTCTGAGTTCCAGTTGGTGTCTATTGTCCCTTGTCCTATTTCTAGATAACAATGAAAAGAGTCTGGACTCATTCTCTTGATCCTCCCATTCTTTAGATATTGATAAGCATTGATGATCAGTTAGAATCACCTTTTAGAGTCACATGAACTTAACTTTTACCCACTTTTTATAAAGAAAGTTTCCAGTGTGGATGTTACACAAAAGTATAAATTCTGGAGACTTAAAAAAAGGACACAGGTAATTAAGAAGTGAGAATTCCACAAGTTTTGCTCCTTGGAAAGTGCAAACCCACTGTGTTTTGGCAAATCATAGAATCAGACAGGGTTGGAAGGGACCACAAGAATCATCTAGTTCCAACCCCCCTGCCATGGGCAGGGCCACCTCACGCTAGATCAGGCTGTTTAGAGCCTCATCCAGCCTGGCCTTAACCACCACTAGGGATGGGGCTTCCACCACCTCCTTGGGTAACCTGTTCCAGTGTCTCACCGCCCTTATGGTGAAGAACTTCTTCCTAAAATGCCATCTGCATCTACCCATTTCTAGCTTTGTTCCATTCCCCTTAGTCCCCCACCCCGCCCCATTCCCCTTAGTCCTAAAAAGCCCTAAAAATATCCTAAAAAGTCCCTCCCCAGCTTTCCTGTAGGCCTCCTTAAGGTGCTGAAAGGCCACAATAAGGTCACCTCAGAGCATTATGCTCTCCATTCTGAACAGCCCCAACTCCCTCAGTCTCTCCTCATAGGAAAGGTGCTCCAGCCCTCTGATCATCCTCATGGCCCTTCTCTGGACATGTTCCAGCACATCCATAGTCCTCTTGTTATAAGAAAACAAAAAACCCAAACAAACCAAAACTCAACCAACCAACCAAATAATAAAAAAAGAAGAAATGAAAAATCTTTAAACTCTTCATAACAAATAGCAACTTTAATTTAGAATCTCTTGTTCTGTTATCGTCTCTCCACAATCTGTATGGTAGATCTCAGCACAGTTAATTAATTTCAAGATTCACCTTTTTACATAATCTCCTTCTATACAAACCTAAAACAAGACAAAACAAAACAAACAAGACCAAACAAGCAAAAAAAAAAAAAAAAACCAACAAAAAAAACCCATCCCAAAACCTCCAAACCCAAGAAGACTTATATTGTTTATCTTGTCTTTAATGAAAGAACAAAGCTCACAGACTACCCAGCTCCCACAGGAGCCTTTTTTAATGCAAACTTAATGATAATTAACTGACAATGATTGATGGTCAGCACTAAGGTAATAGACGATACAACTGCACCATTCTGTCCAATTCACTTTTTCTATTTTTTTTTTCATGAGTCCTTGTTTATTTCTGAATAGCATCAAATGAATTATTTATCCAATTTGAATTTGCATTTGGAGTTCATCTGATGCACATTCACCCAACTGTTCTGTCCCCTTGCTGGCTGAGGTTTCACATCCTCAAATTTCATTCTATGTCAGTTTTTAGGGAAGGCAACTACTTTTACACAAGAAAAAAAGAAACACTCACAGACTTTTCTATATGAAAACATTTCTACTTCCAACCCTTAACATTCTGTGACACTGGAAAATGGACCCCAGCTCACTGAAGCTGTACAGAATCTTAGCACACGTGCACGTGGAATTTTGTTGAGGGAAGCATGAGTCTCCTTTACCTTCATTTCAGCATATTGTTTGTGGCATTGTAGACATCNACTAGATGATCCTTGAGGTCCCTTCCAACCTTACCATTCTATGATTCTATGATCTCCAGGGGTGCTTTTATATGCACTGTTTTATTACAAAATCACCTTTGCTGAAAAACTCCCAGAGTGCCTCACAGCCACCTTTGGTCTTGTTAAAACTCACAACATCTGATACCTTGCCTAGAAAGGCTACATAGAATGGTTGAATTTTATGCTTTGTTTTTCAAATCCACTCTTTTTAAGTACTCATTTCCATTATGCTGGTGCATCAGCCTGAAAAGTTTGTGTATGTATCAACTGTTTTAAAAGCTTTTTTTGAAGAGATCTATTGCTTTTCCAGGAGAATGATCCAATTTGAAGCATCTATGTTCCACAGAAGACCTCATGTTTTGCATTTCTTCATCTGACAGGTGAACACTCTCTAGCATTTTAATCACGTGTTACATTTAACCGACATTATTTTAACTGCTTTGCTCAAAGTCTCTCTCTTTTATTGGCTGAAAGAAAAATAAGTTCTGTTTAGACATGCAGCTTTTCCTTTCCAGCTTCATTGCCCTTTCAGTGTGTTATTACACAACAAAATGTACACACAATGCAACCCCTGGGAGCTGAAGCTTATCATGGTGCACTACTTTCAAAGTGAGCAGTTTATACCATTTGGCACCTCGAGGACATGCGAGGTGATGCCACAGATGTCTCAGGAGAGACATCACTGATTTCTTACAAGTTTCACTAATGAAGGAATTAGTCCATAATTATATTTTGTAAATTCTAGCAGTCTTTTTTTTTCTCTTCCCTTTCATAAGACAGAGGGCTTTGCCTACCTTTATGCCCTTCCATGATGACAGTAACAAATTCAAGCATTCTGTGCTGAAGGATCTTTCACTGAGTCAGACACTGCCAAGCCCTGAATACTAGGTAAGACTTGCATGGAGGTCTATCGGCAAGTCTCAATCATCTGTACAGATTATTGCTCAGGGACAAAGGACACCTCTTTCCACCCAGGGGCTGCCTGCTGTCACTGAAGCATCCTTTTCCAATATAATCAGTGATCATTTGACACATGGAGGACTTCCAGGATTACGTCAAATAACCCTTCCTCACAATGAGAACAACAACTAGCAGCCACGAATCACTTGTTTTCAAGCAACAGAGAACAAGGGCAATACATAAATGCATCTCAACTTCAATTGCCTCCTTATTTTGTTTTTTGAGGAATGCTTTCCCCAAAAATAGGCTAGGAAACTGAAATGGCCTCCCCAAGGAGGTTGGGGAGTCTCCTATGGAGACTTCCAAGGCCTGGTTGGATGTGTTCCTCTGTGACCTGAGAGAGATTGTATGGTCATGCTCTGGCAGGGTGTTGGATTTGATCTCTTTGTGTCCCTTCCAACCCCTAATATCCTGTGATATGTTGAACATACGCCTGCCTCATGCAAACATGACACAGTCCCACTCCTTCACAGACAACTACAAATGGAAAAGAAAAAAAAAAAAAAATCACAAGAACCCCAAACCTATTTTTGTCCCCTTTAACTGAAGGAATAAACCAGCAACAACAAATATTTTAATGTCAAAAGACTTCCAAGTGACCTGAAAAAGAACTCCTTCTCGCATACTGCGAGCAAAGCAGAGGACGCAATGCGCCAAATTTGCAACGCAAGAGCTGGGAGAGACATTTTCACCTCTTGTGGCTGACTGGCACTGGGATGAAAACTCATCTTTCTCCTGAATGAAATTGAAGCAGATTGCCTCCACAGGAAAGGATCCTAACCACTGGGCAATCATGTATTTCCATCTCTGTGTATAAGTTCAAGAGAAGAAAGAGCATTGTTCTTAATTTCTCCCGTGGAAGTATTGGCATGTATGGAGAGTACAGCAGCCACCTAGATGGAGTCTTGCCTTGCTACTGGACCACATTCAGCTTTTCTTCATAGAATAAGAAGCAGCATTAATGAGAAAGTCTGAGGGACTCCACACCACTTCCCCCAGTTTAAGACACTGTAACAATTCTGGCATTCTCTGGGAAAATAAGTGACTTAAGTCCAAAACTCATCAGGTAAAAGCAGGAAAGGAACTGAGCCCTTGCAAGTCCCAGTCCTGTGATGCTATGAAAGTTGAGGGGTCAGGGCAGCTTCAACCCACAGATTACACAAATTGTCTCAAATTCATAAGAGAAAACTACTCAGGAGCACGTGCTACTCATGAATGTTACACATATCAGTGCTTTTCAACAGGTTTGCTCCTGATTTTGGGTACAACTATTCATTACATCTGTATAAGTGACGCCAGGATCTTATAGCAATGAAAACAATCAGCTGGTATCTAAAACAATCTTAGACATCTCCATAAGAAGCAGAAACTGCACATCACATCCAGGACTTACTGAGATAATGATACTTTCATATGCTATATTGCTTGCTGTATGCAAGATCATTTAAGATGTAGTGCCACAGCATAAAAGTCATTCTTAATTTTGTGCTGGTGACCCATTGTAAAACAAACATCTAGACTAATCTCCCAGGACCCCTGTGCTAAGCTATTGTTTGCTCTCAGCAAGGTGCCAGCACAGATTTGTGAGCTTCTCCCGCTGAAGGAACCACTTTCATGTTTTGACACTTCTACCGCTTCTAGTGGAGTCAGCTGCCAAAGCGCTTCTTAGCTGCGGATTGGATTTACAAAGGACTTAATTCAAAGTGGCTTTGATCAGTTTTGGGACAGGATCTGATTTACCTAAACAAACAGTCAGAGAGACAATCCTCTACACCAGAATCATGACTGCTTTCTTTACTGTTTAAATCAAGATTTTGTTTTTATATTCAGCTCTTGAGTCCACAGAGTGAGGAGTGATGTGCTGTGTATGCTGTTAGTTCAAAGGAGTACATTTGATAGTAGCAGGCACCTAAATATAGGAGAAGTAACAGAATCAACATGCTCTGGAGAATGGCTAAGTTTTATGTATATATGTCTCTAATTTTAGACTTCCATGCCTGAAGTTTGAACCACAACTGTTCTCCCAGGTCCTATGGCACACGTGTGCCATGCTGGCAATAGAAATCCAATCTGCCAGCTAGGGATAACCTGAAAGAGACCAAGAACTCTGCCTCAGCTGTGAATCTAGTTTGATTCGAGGAGCTGGGAACTTTGGGATGAAAAAATGGAGGAGGAATTCCTTCAATTATGCCTACTTGAGACAAACCAGAAAAATTCATGACACAAAGCTCATGTCATCTTCTCTAGAAAGTTTCTTTTCCAAACAGAAGTATTTCCCTAAAAACATTTCTCCCTCTAAGTATTAGATACATCTGGAAGAGAGCTTTATTTGAAGCAGGATACTCATATGAATATCTGCTCCAATTAAGAGTAATGTATTTTTGGGGATAGTTCTACCTCCCTTTGTACCAAAGAGTTTCAGGTGAGGGTTTCTAAGGAGGTTTGAAGGTTGTCAGGCAAGCAGTCATCTCTTTCCAGGGTGGACAGCTTAACTGATTAAAAGGTCCAAGAGTGTCACACTCAGTCTGTCTCCCAGTTAACAAGCAATAGGACAAGAGGAAATGACCTCAAGTTGTACCAGGGGAGGTCTTAGCTTGGATATTAGGAAAAAAAATTTTCTCCAAAAGGATTGTCAAGTTCTGGAACAGACAGCCCAGGGAAGTGACGGAGCCCACATCCCTGGAATGATTTAAATGTCATATAGATGTGGTGCTGAGAGACATGGTTTAGTGGTGAGCTGGCAAGGGTGGGTTGATGACTGAGCTTGATGATCTTAAGGGTCTCTTCCAACAAAATCAGTTCTGTGATTCTATGACTGCACACCAAATTCTATTCTTACTGGGCACAGTGCTTGCCAAAATGACCTTCAGTTAGGTTCAGATGCTCAGGGTTCCCTGTTGTTACGCCTATTTGTACAGGGACCCATTAATTTCACTTCAATGTTACTTTGCCAACACCTTATGTAGGGGAAGTGGAAGAATGGAAAACAGCCTCTGCTAAACTTGGAGATTTATTTAAACGAGTTTTGTCTCAGCAAAGCAAAATTTGTACCAGTCTGCATCCCAATTACCTCAGACAAATCTGCTGTGATTTGTAATTACATTATTATTTTGAATTAATCCACCCATGAATTACAGTTGTCTTATGCTTATTCACTTGTTTAGATCAGTCTAAAAAAGAGCAAAGCTTTCAGCCATTTATAATAAAAGCAAAATGACTAAACAGACCTACTTTTTTTTTTTTTTTTAGTTTGCATTAATGAGTTCATCCCAAAATATATATGCAATAATATAGAAATTAAGTTATAAATGTAGGGATGTGCTCCGAGTCACCACGAAAAATCTACATGCAAATGCATAATAATCACAAATCTACATTATTACAATATTAAAAAAATACCTACAATTAAATTATCATGTGGAAATAATCATAATGTTATTGGAAACTCAATTATTGTGGCAACCCTTGTCGGGGAATTAGCAGGCTGTGGCAAAAGCAAGTCAGACCTGAATTCATCAAATATATATTATCACAATATTACATGTTCACTTCGATTCCATGCAAAGACAAACATCCTCACTCACTAGTATCTGCTCAATGCATTTGTATTATTCATGAACAACTCTGTGATCTATTATACATACAAAACTGATTGTACACTGCTTGCCGCAGGCTACAATGCAGAGACACAGAATTAATTTTATTATATACACATGCATGATAATTGTGTAGAATTCGGTCAAATATCAAACTCTGCTCCTGTGCACCATTATTTTACTTTCCAAAAAGAGGTCTAAGGTCAGTAGCAATTTCTCTCTGACGACAGTGAAACTCTTTGTCATTTAGAGTAGAAAGTTCCTGGGTACTAATGAGCCTGGAGCTGTGATGAATGGTCACACATTGCCTGTTCCTTTCCAACCCCCCTCCCAGCCATCAAAGGGAAAAACATAACTTTCAGTGAGATTCTCAAGAATTCCTTGCCCCTCATACATGTACAGGAGTCACTTTGGGCTGTGGACTTAAAGACTTGATTTGTCAGAGGAGGGGGAAGCTTTTGTTTATTTTGGAGACTTGGCTAAAAATGCCTAAGATGATGATCAATGCTATTAAGGAAACTCTTTGCAGTTGTAGTTTTATTCTTATACAATCATAGAATGGTAGGGTTGGAAGGGACCTCAAAGATCATCTAGTTCCAACCTCCTGCCATAGGCAGGGACACCTCCCACTAGTACAGGTCACTTAAGGCCTTGTCCAACCTGGCCTTGAACACCTCCAGGGAGGGAGCAGCCACAACCTCCCTGGGCAACCTGTTCCAGTGTCTCACCACCCTCACTGCAAACAACTTCCTCCTAACATCCAGTCTAAATCTCCCCTCTGCCAGTTTAAACCCATTGCCCCTCGTCCTGTCATTACAAGACCTCGTCAATAATCCCTCCCCAGCTTTCCTGTAGGCTCCCTTCAGATATTGGAAGGCTACTCTAAGGTCTCCTGGAAGCCTTCTCTTCTGCAGGCTGCAGAGCCCCAACTCTCTCAGCCTGTCCTCATTTTCAAGATACTTAAGCAAAGCCTCCAAAAGTGTTTTCATAGGGCCATCTTCCCTGCTCCAAGTTTTCATTAAGATCAAACAACAACCTTCTCCTTTCTTTAATAGCATGTGAGACTGGCAAGAAGACCTTTTTGCTCTTCTGAATGTTTTGCCAGAAAGATAAAGATTCAAACCTTCAGAGACATTTGCATTTGTTTGAAGACATAGGGAGAGAGTAAAACAGCAAACCTGAGAATGGACTTGTGGCCGTTTGAGTTAGAT
>WBNM01000509.1:28254-45631 GCA_013399055.1 Ramphastos sulfuratus | reverse complement strand
ATTATTATTGTACTGGTTCTGTTGGCTATANGCTATATTTGAGTCTCTGGGAAGATTAAATTAGAACCAGTACACGAGACCACACCTGGAGCAGTGTCCAGTTCTGGGCTCCCTAGTTCAAAAGGAACAGGGATATATTAGAGAGTGTGCAAAAAAGGGTTACAAGGATCATTAAGGGACTGGAACATCTATCTAGTGAGGGAAGGCTGAGAGACCTGGGGCTGTTTAATCTGGAGAAGAGAAGGCTAGGAGGAGATCTTCTTAATGTTTACAAATACCTGAAGGTTGGGTGCCAAGAAGAAGGGGCCAGGCTCTTTTCAGTGGTGCCCTGTTATAGGACGAAGAGCAATGGATACGAACTGTAACACAAGGAAGCTCCACCTCAACATGAGGAAAAACTTCTTTACTGAGGATGATGCAGCACTGGACCAGGCTGCCAAGAGTGGTTGTGGAATCTCCTTCTCTAGAGACTTTCAAAACCCATCTGCATGCATTCCTGTGTGATCTACCTTAGGTGATCCTGCTTTAGCAGGTGGTTGGACTTGATGATCTTCAGATGTCCCTTCCAACCCCCACCTTTTGGTGATTCTATGGTTCAAATTCACTCAACCTTTTATTTTAAGTCATGTGATACTGCTTTGTCCATTTATAGTCACATTTCTGGCACACAGGTGCTGCCTAATGTTAAATACCACAAGATTTGGGGTATTTTTATTCATATTTGGTATCTGACTGAAATGGAACTGGCACTAGATGAGCTATGCACATGTACAAATGCAGATGAATAAGTATTTTCTTAGATCTGTGGGATTTCAGTCACATTCTGAGGGCATGATTCATTTCCTTCATTGAAACTCCACTGAGTGGTGCTAAGGGTGTGGAGCTTGCCAGTACAGGCTGAATAGGTGGAGTTGGAAAGAGTTGGGCCACATGCCTGTCCAGTGGATGTGCTGAATCAGTGTAACTGACAGGTCATTTAATCCATGTCTTCTCTGAATGTTTTGAACTGTTCTTCTAACTGTGCTGATTGAATCGTGGCCGCACGACTCAACTGCCATTTCCCTTTGAGGAGTACCTTAGCCAACACAGGGAAGAGGATCAAAAAAAAAGAGGAAGTGAGTGTCAACAACAGCTGTCATTTGTAATTGACATCTGGATTCTACCTACAGATACTATAGCTGTGACAGACCCATGAGCCTGAGAGCTGCCAGCAGCAGTCATAGTGACATAGATCAGGCCTTTTGTAGATCTACATTGCCGCTTAACAGGTAGTTTTGAGTTTCTACTGCCATAGTCAGTTCTGGGTGGCTATATCTAGGTGACTTGAACATAAGCTACAAAGCAAGTGACATATAATACGCCAAGGAATAGTCTTAAAGCTTGGCCCTACAGCAGTGCCAGGTATATAGTCCTTCTTCTCATGATTTAGCTAGTGCCACCTTAATGGCAGTGGGTGAGTGTGCCTGCATCTCTTGTTCTTGCTTATACTATTCTATTCCTAGAACTCATAAAAAAATCTATTGCCTTGATCAAAAAAAAAAAAAAAAGTCTAAATAAGGCTGTTATTATAATTTCCCAATTGAAATGTACTTTATTAGAAATGTTATTCTCTTGAGAAAAACAACAATCAGTCTCTGATTCTGTGCTGGTGTTTTAGACTTAATTAATAAATCATGCTTGCCACTTTTCATTTGGAAAGGATTTTACAGACGTAATTAATTAAACCTAATTAAATCTGACAGGATCCTTGTGGGATAAGTAAGTACTCTGTCTTTTTAAATATTGAAACTTGGGCAAAGTTGTTATGCTACTTTTTCAAATCTGTGGAAGGACTAAGACTAGAATTTAAAAGTTCCTGCTATCTTGAGTTAATTACAGAGATAAATCAACCCATTCTTTTCTTATTTCTTATTTTGATGTCCATGAGTATGATGCCTGAGTTATTTGATGTGGTTCTGTGGCCTGTAACATGCTGTGTGTTAGAATAGACACTTTTCTGCTTAAAAATCTCTTATTTTGACATGGAACCGAGTTTTTACAATACCTTTATCTGGTGTGTGTAACTGTCACAATGCTGCTATTCATTCATTCACCCTTATTGTTTCCTCACCTATATTCCATTATAGTGCTTAATGATGGTCTGTTAGGACCAAGGTCACATTATGCAAGACTCCACTGAGAGAAAGTGTAAAGTACTCATTGGCCCTTGCTTTCTAATCTGCACATGAAAGATGCCTGTGGGAGTGAAGAACACAAACCCAGTTGATCACAAGGTACCCAGATTAACAAAGGATGTGTCAAAAGTTGCTCTGATAAGAATTCAATGTTTCTCACTTTTGAAAGCGTTCATAGACATAGGGGAGAGAAAGAATGAAAGATACCACGTAAAGTATTGGAGTGAGTCCAGAGGAGGGCCACAGGGGCTGGAGCTCCTCTGCTGTGTGGATAGGCTGAAGAAGCTGGGGTTGTTCAGCCTAGAAAACAGAAGACTCCTGGGGGAACTTATAGCTGCCTTCCAGTACCTGAAGGGAACCCACAAGAAGGCTGAAAATGGACTTTTCATAAGGGTGTCCTATGATAGGATAAGGAGGAATGGTTTTAAGCTGAGGGAGAGTAGGTCTAGACTGAATCTTAGGAAGAAGTTCTTCAGTATGAAGGTGGTGGGACTCTGGAATAGATTGCCCAGAAAGGCCGTGAATGCCCCTTTCCTGGAAGTGTTCAAGGCCAGGGTGGATGAGGCCTTGAGCAACCAAGTCTAGTTAGGAGGTGTCCCTACCCATGGCAGGGAGGTTGGAATAGATGATCTCTAAGGTCCCTTCTAACCTAAGCCATTCTGTGATCGAAATATGAAACAGATGTGTGAGAGGTATATTGCACCTTTTAGAATATTCCAACTGTGCAGAGATACTAACAAAGGTAAATTATAGAATCATAGAATGGCAAGGTTGGAAGGGACCCCAAAGATCATCTAGTTCCAACCCCCTGCCATAGGCAGGGACACCTCCCACTAGTACAGGTTACTCAAGGCCCTGTCCAACCTGGCCTTGAACACCTCCAGGGAGGGAGCAGCCACAACCTCCCTGGGCAACCTGTTCCAGTGCCTTACCACCCTCACT
Source organism: Ramphastos sulfuratus (assembly GCA_013399055.1). Classification (NCBI taxonomy): domain Eukaryota; kingdom Metazoa; phylum Chordata; class Aves; order Piciformes; family Ramphastidae; genus Ramphastos; species Ramphastos sulfuratus. The sequence goes on along the minus strand of WBNM01000509.1, from coordinate 42,515 downwards.
GAAGTAATTTCAAAAATTTGAAAATGCTTTTCAAGACTGGGTTTCCATCTGCAAAGCAGTCAACCAGGTAATATTGTATATATGGAGACTGGCTCATCTGGATGTGTTTTCTTCTATGTTTTAACAGTATCCCAAAGTTTAAGTTGCAGATAATACATTTATAAGACTTAAACATGTTAGACTTTTTCGTGTTCTTTTTGCATGGAGGATCAGAACAGGGCAAAAAGAAACTGTTGTGTATGTGTTCTTAGGACAATAATTAAGATGCTGTATGACATGAAGGAACATTTTTTCACTTCAAATACTATGACATCATACTGTTTGACAAAAATGTAATTAGCTGTAATGATATTTGCAAGTGCAGCTTCTTGCCAAATGCCAACAGTCATCTGCTTCGGTTTCTGTGTCATCAGTGCAATGGGTAGAGATTGGGTGCTAAGATACCTGATACTGGGCTGGGAGCAGGTAGGAGAGAAATGCAAATCTTAGGTTACTTATATTACCCTTGTATTAATAGACTAGCTGCTGTTAGATTTACTTGTCTCAGAGTATGTGCCTAGACAGCAATCTCCTAACAAACCTGTGGTGAATAACTGTATTTTGCTCTTCCTACAGTCCAGTCAGCAGTAACACAGATAGTTAGCCAAAATCAAGATCTTAAAATAGCTGTAAAACTGGTTTTGCACTCATGTTAATGTCTTTATTGTGCACAACATCTTTGTTTCCATCCTATACAAGGATGTTTAAACTGTGAGTCTGTTGTCCCAAACCTGGGTTCTTTACCTGGTATACAAAAAAACAATCAACATACAGAGCTATTTGCTTTATTCCAGTTCTGAGCAAAAAGGGTGTTAAGTGATAATTTCACAAAGCTAGCACCCCAGTTGAAATGCACACCGTATAGAATCATACAAATGCTTAGAGGGTAAGTGGCTTATTTGATTAGGGGGCTTCTCTAGCTAGTAGGTTTTTTCCATGTTATAAGAATATTATAAAGAAGAATTTCAATCTCAAGACACTAGTCTGGGGGACTTTGCTGTCTTTTCAAAACAATGGTAATCTTCAAGGATATAGGTACTCCAGATGATGTTCCAGGGCCAATTATGTCAGTACACTCACATCTCAGTGTCAGTGTAACTCTGAACCATGTCTCATCCCCTTCTCGTTCTGAGACTGTCTTCTCCTGTGGTTAGCCAAGCTTGAAACAGTTAATCACCAATACATATCAGCAAAGCTCAGAACAATCAGTTATCATTTCCTTTCAGGAAAAGAACATATGCTGCTCTGCACATATTCTATATAGTGAAACTGAGAAACTAAAGTGTTTTTTCTGTTTGGCCATAGGTATCATCAGCACAGTTGGCCTTGCTGCTATTATTCCAACCAACACAAACCATTCTATGATTCTAATCTTAAATTTAGCAGCAATGTTTTGAGAGTCCCTGGAGGTGTTCAAGGCACGTTTGGACGTGGCACTTGGTGCCATGGTCTAGTCTCGAGGTCTGTGGTGATAGGTTGGACTTGATGATCTTTGAGGGCTCTTCCAACCTTGCTTATACTGTGATACTGTGTGATACTGTGAGATTAATTGGCTAGTTAGGCTTGTAATACTGTACAAGTTAATACTTCAGATTTCCTTTCCCTTGTGTTTGCTTTGATGTGCTAGCAATAGTGCTTAGATTTTATTTGCTCTGATTAATTTTAACTGAATACATCTGGATAATAGTGAAGGAGCCAGTTGTAGTGTATATTTTATAGGAAAGCAATACAAAAAATAGGTCTGCCTGTAATGAAGCTAGCTGCTTTTAATTATAGCTTGCAGTTTCACTGTGCTGAATTACTTAATCTCTGTGTAAGGACTGGATTCTAATTTCTTAACCGGCATCTGAAAGTTTGACAGCTTTGCAAAAACTCAAGAGTGACCATATGATATAAGATGTGTACTGTGTACCTGGTACATCTATATTAACTGTCAGACTCCTGTGCCTTAAAGTTTTTAAATGAGAGTCAACATTGCACACCCTTGCAATGTGAGCTTTTGATCTCATTATGACACGTTTACAACTATTTAAAGTTCCTAGACCAAAGTAAATTAAATGATCAGCTGAAGGAAAAACAAAAATCAAGGTACCCTTGCTTGTTTTTCAATTGAGATGAAAGTCGGTTTGGAAATGTTCCTTGCTAAAACAAGTTGTATTTCCAGTAGTTGGGAGGAGCTCTCAAATTACATTACCCCACCCACATCTGCTTGCTTTCAGTTTACCTGAGAAGATTCTGCAAAGAAACTGAAAGAGACAAGGAGGACAGCAGTAAAAGGGAGAGCACACGGGACAGGTGTAAAAAGACAGAAATTTAAAGCAGTGTCTTGAGTAGGTAAAACCCTCATTTTGAGTTGTGTTCAGCAGAGACGTGGTTGGCAGCCCATGGCATGTTGTCAGTGTTTATAAAGCTTATTTAAAGTACATTGTGTCACTGATTTGCTCACTTTTTGGTAAAATGTTATCAGCCAGATCCTCAGTGCCTATAAATTTTCCAAACTCCATTGGCTTGACAAAGAAATGTTTTAAGGATCCACTCTGTAGTGTAGAGAGGCCTCATTCTTTGGGTGCTGAATTTGGCATGGCTTTGTTTTCACTCTATCATTATAAGCCCTAATTATATTCAGGCATAATCTTATAATGTTTATCTCCTCATGTAGGGAATGTTCTGCTAGCTTAAAGAGGCCCTACAAATTAATAATAGTTGCAGACCCTGCAGATGCAGGGTTTTATTTGTTTCTCTTTAAAAGAAACCATACAAATAATTTCCAGGGTAGGTACTTGAGGTTTTTTGAGGTTCATATAGTAAGTTCTCATTGGACAATACTGACACTACAGTATGAAAGACCTGCTTAGTTTCTTGTTGGCTCATCATGGGAGTAGAATCATAGAATCAACCAGGTCGGAAGAGACCTTCAAGATCATCCAGTCCAACCTATCATTCAGTCCTATCCAATCAACTAGACCATGGCACTAAGTGCCTCATCCAGGCTTTTCTTGAACACTTCCAACCATTTTCTTTATAGAACATCTTTTTGCACCCAAGCAATTGAACTCAGATTGTTAGTATGGTGTTTAAGGAATGTCAGTGGAGTATTTTGGACTCCCCTTCAGCATTTTTTCTATCCTTTCCAAAATAGAGGTAATTATGTGTCATCTATGAGGAATTTGTAATGCAGCATACTATGCCCCTTGAGGATCTTTCTTAGGTCATATGTGTGTGAGGCCTGGAAAAATTATGTTGATGCATGGTTATATTAGAATATTAGCAAATTGACAATGACACAGCTGTGCATTTGCTCCTTTGTGTACCTGTCTGACTTCAGCTCTGGCCTAGAAGTGATGTTGGTGTCAGAATATGTCAGATTGTTTCTCAAAGCAGGGCTGTGAAAAAGTCTTGACAGTGTGTGAAAGTCACCACTGGAAAATCTTGTTGATGGTGGTTGGATTTTTTTTTTTCCTCCCTGTTTTTGTTTGTTTGATTGCTTGTTGTTGTTGGGTTTTGTTTGTTTGTTTCACCAGGAAATTACAGGAACAGTTTGTCAGAAGAAGCCTTTGTGCCACTTGAACGTTGTCTCACGTCTGCAGAACTGTGCATAGTACAGAAGTATAATCACTCCATAGTTTGTACAGATAAGTCTTTTACCTGTAGAGGCTCCACAAGTGACCTTGTGGTTCTCCTAACCTAGAATCCTGAATACTGCAGATGTGGTGTGACCAATCTTCCAGGCTCTGTGAGCAACATACCAAAACTTAGGACTACCACACAGCCATATCGTTCTTTGGTGAAGCAAGAGGGAAGGGTGGTGTGTGCGTTTTGCAGGTGGGAAATGACAGTGGCTCCCAGGAATGCTAGCTGTCCATTGCAGGTCAGGGTTAGGCTGAGGTGTGCAGCTTCAGGGTGTAATGAAGTATGTAATGTCAACTTTGGTAGCACTTGATAAATTACTCCCTCTCACAGTGAGGATTTATCCTGCATAAGCACAGACCCTCTGTTGGATGTGGGACAGTGGTCCGGCATGGGAGCTGTGGTCAAAACCCTTGTAGTCCAGGAGAAACAGGCTGGCAACCTCTCTTGTAGTTCTCTGTTGTTGACATTTCAAGTGATGCTGCTTCTTTGCTTCTGTCTTAAGATCAGTGTAGTCCATGTTAAACCTAACTGATGATCACTGTAGTGACTAGATTGTGGCTTCTATTTTGTATTTTAACATCACTTTTATACAGGGCTTATAGTGATAGGACATGGGGGAATGACTTCAGGCTGGAAGAAAGTAGATTTAGACGAGATATTAAGAAGAAATTCTTTACAGTGAGAGTGATGAGACACTTGAACAGCTTGTCCAGAGAGATTGTGGATGCCTTCTCCCTGGAAGTGCTCAAAGCCAGGTTGGACAGGGCCTTGCACAACCTGGTCTAGTGGAAGGTGTCCCTGCCCATAGCAAGCAGATTGGAACTTAATGGTCTTTAAGGTCCCTTCCAACCCAAACCAGTCTGTGATTCTATGTATTTATGATCACTTGTATGCTTTGGGTAGTAGTGCCAGGACTTAGCATGCACAGTTTGTAGCAAGTCCCTGCAGAACATATTTGCCAGAATCATGCAATGTTAGCACATGCTAAATTTGTGCATTCTCATTTACCTTCTGCTGCTTGCTTGTTTGTTTCAACGAGGGTTGAATTGTTAGGGAATTAAGCTTGTCTCTGCAAGCATAACTTCTTGACACTTTCTTTAGAATTCAAAACCAAACATGAGATTTTGATGTTATCACCTGTCTGCAGGGATCTGGGGCTTTTACTAAAACTCCCCAAACTCAATGGAAAGCTTGAGATGGAATTTTGTTAGCAGCTAAGATATATGAAGAACTGATCCTGCCTGACAAATTCTTCTCATACACCAAGAATCACTGGACTCCTTTTAAAGCAGCTTGGCTTTGCAGCACCCAAAAAAAGAGAGTGAGTCTTGGCAGTCATCATTCCTTTGCATCCTTGCTTCCGGCTCTCTTCTCAATCACAGGAAATGTATGGTCATAGCATCTTTGGGAGCCAGAAACTCCTAATTTTGGTTCTAGCACTGTCTTTGTGACCTGAAAGCCATGAGATGGGCATTTTGGAAGGCTTTTTAGAAGTCTCTATCAGAGGGTGCCCTGAGTTGTCAAAGGCCTGAATCCTTGTGTTCTCAGCTGGGATTGTAGGTACTCAACAATGAGTGGCTAGGGCAAAATGCTTCTTGAGGTTTATGCAGTGCTACGTAAGTTTCTAAGCATTAGAAACTAATGATCAGAATCAATATTAAGCACTATTCTTAATAGCAGCTGCTATTTTCACATATAAATGCCTTCTGAGATGTGAATTTAAAGAGGAGAAATTAAGACAAATTATCTTAATGTGGTAAAGTGCAGTCTACAAAGTGTGAGACTTACAGAGAATGTTGGGAAAATAGGAAGCTCTTGTTTCTTAAAATAAAAAAACAAAACCAAAACTCTCTGGTCTCATTAAACTGAAAATAACTTAATAATGTTCTTTGCTGTTGCTTTAAGATATACTGTCTGCCACTCCATCTTCTCTTTCCTTTTTCTGCTCTCAGGAGAAGAGTTCTCCAGAAAGTGGGCTTAGAGATTTGGGAGTACTTTTAAAGAAAGATGGGATATAGCAAAGCACATCACAACTGTGTTAGGATAAGAACTCAGAATAATATTTTAATTTTTGAGAGCCTTCTTCAGCTGACTTTCACAAAGCAGGCTTGTGAAGTATCGATGCCATTTCAAGACAATCTTACACTTGTGCTTTTACAAGGAAGAAGCAGATGTGTTTTGAAAGTAGCCAGTCTACAGAACATTGTTCCAAAGAAATTATGATACTGGGCACCATCCCTGATATTTTGGTCTGCTGTTTGCTCTTGGAGCTAAGGTATGGCTGAGTTTCTTTCTACTATCCCCAGGGCCCTCATGAAGAAGAGATTCATTTCTCCTGAGATTACTCCACTGAGCAAAGAAATGAAATAAATAATGTTACTCTTTTAGTTCTGTCAAGTATAGTAGCTCATAGAGCTTTTCAAGGCAACATTAGCAGGGGATAGGTACTTCATCGGTGCATAAAAAGCCATCCTTTACAAGAGCAGCAAAGAAAAATGAGGCCAGTGTGAGCCTTTCCATGGGAGAGAGTGAGCCTCTTTTTCCCTCCCTAATGCAAGCCTACAGGGGTTTATTTTCCAGCATGTGTGAGTCTGGGGGCAAATCACCTTGCTTGAAATTCTTCTACAATAGAAGCTCCACGTAAATCACTGTAGTAGCAAGGATCTTATTTGGGAACCAATTAGAGCTTGTGCTGGTTGTTTTTCCTTGGCAGCTTTAATGAAATTATCAACACAGGAGCACTGGAAATAAAAGATTTTACAGTAGTGCCCATTAGGATGAAACTCATGGGCTATCTGATTCCTTCCACAGTACAACACAATGCTTCAAACAGACAGAAAAGGTTGTTGTGATAACTTAGTCATCTGTAAAGAACCTGAAGTGCTAAAATGAGTTTAAGAATTTTATCATACTGTAACTTTAGGAAGGAATATTCCCCAGAACAAATTGCTTTTCCCTATACTGCAAAAAATCTTGCCTGAAATGTGTCTATCAATGCAGACTAACTCAGCAGGTACAGTCCATTCAAAATCTTGCATTATCATTACGGAGAATAGACTCCCTTTTCCTTTTACTTGTCCACTAGTCCTTTCACACAACATCTTGGAAGTATTTTTATAATTAAATTTCACAGCATATCTCTGAAATGTCTTATGACATTTGATCACATTTTAGCTAAAAATCATCGATACTCCTTGTTGTATCATGTAATTTCTAGTCTTTGGCAAGACCGTACAATAACCTCACAACTATTTTTTGTACCCTGTTTCCTATCTCGTGCTAGGACTCAGTTTCTGTTTCTGTTAACCCTTTACTGTACTCAAAACTAGCATAAAAATAGCATAATACTGTCTGGAGAAAAGGCTTAGAGAAGTCAATAAGAAGCTGAGGTTCTTTTATGAATGGGAGATCTGTTACTGTGTAAATAGGTAGCGCTATTTTAATAGTTATTTTCCTTTATTGTCCCCATATATCAAAACAGATAGAAATATAATTATCCATTAAGCAAATAAAAACATAAGACAAAATAGAGTATGGTTGTTTAAAAATCTACCTCTGTTTCAGATTTTTTTTTTATAGTGTTAGTATAGTAGGAATACTGGTTTTGTAATATTTCAGGCCCCGTTTCCACGTTAAGATAATGAACTGCTGTATGGAAGACCTTCAAAGCTGCTAAGAAATAATGGAGGCTGTGGTTACAGCTGCAATGCATCTTATGTACCTGGAGCTGTTCTTAGCTGTGTATCAGGCAATTAAAGGTATCTTTTTAAAGACAATGGACTTTTTATATATATATATAAAAGTATTAAGTGCATTAAAAGGCTGTTACGAATAAACAAATATGCCAACAAGAGCAGGAGTGGAACATCAGGATGTCATTATAAAGTGCTTTTACTGTTGGTTTGGTTTGGTTTGGTTTTGGGTTTGGGTTTTTTTGTGCGCGTGTAGCATTATTTCTACCAGAAGAAACTCAGTAGACCATGGAAAAGAAAGAGTGCTATTTTGTATAATGTTATTTACTCTTTCATATTCTCTAGGATCTCATTAGAAGGATGAGAGATGAGTTCCAACAGTGCCTGTATGTTAATAATAGGCAGTACAAATGAGATTATAATAAGAAAATCCTGGATGATACAAAGGGAGTTAGAGCCAGGAGTCCATATATAAAAGTAGGCATGTACTCAGTGACACTAAGCACTTTGCTAAGTCATTGCAGGAGAGGAACCACAAAGATGGGGGCTGAGTCAAACTCACGAAGCCTCCTAAATATTAGTAGGAATTCAAAAGAGAAGCAAAATCCTAGAGTCCTAAATTTTATTATCTGAGCTGTTGCAGGCTTATTTTTGAAGTACTTTATCCTTGAAATTCCTTTTGGGAAAAAAAATTCACTGAAGCAGCGTATATTAAAAAACAAACCAACCAACCAAAACTGAGACCTTGACCTCTTGTGGGTTAATGAGATGTTAGAAAAATGCAGTTTGTGTCCAAAAAAGATTATTCTGAACCCCTTGTACATATGCAACACTCGCAGTGTGAAAAGAAATACCTTTAACAGGACTGATAGTTTGATAACTTTGCATTTTACAGTAGCTATATCTTTTTAAACTTTCCTAAAGAATCCAGGAATTCAGAAGCTTATTTCATGTGGCACATCTACTCTTCCTTATTATTTAAACAGGGGCACTTGACTTTAGGGATCAGTCTTCAGGGAGACACAGTTTGTAAATTTAAGGGTATGTATCATCCACCAAAATCTGTTGAGACATGTATAAAAGCAAACATATGTTTAATATCTTTCTTTAAACAGCAGGGCCACAATGTCTAATACATGAGAAGTATTTTAGAGATCCACAAAAGGCAAAATAAAGGAGTAAAAGGCTCAATGAAAGCAGATGAGAGGAAAAAGCTGCATCTACTCCTATTACACCACTTCTTATCTGTATTTCCAGTAGGTGCCAATCTCTAAAGATAAGAGTACTCTATAGCTGGGACTTTTGGCTAGTGTATTTTTTGACTATACATTGACGGAGAGTATAAATAACAAAAACACAAATACATGCACTATGTGTTATGATAGGTAATCCAGTGTATCAAAGAAGTGTGGAGGACAATGGCTGCTGTTACAATGCTAGAACTTCTGTGGTGTACAAATTCCTGACGTAGAAAACGTCAAAATAAATAATAAAGGACAATTATTTACACAGAGATAAAATTGTTGTAACTAATTTTGAGGCTTAAAATTAGTTCTGATTTCCTTCTTAAGTGCCAATGATTCCTACCCTTAGTAACTTGCTAGTTACAAAAAAAAAAAATGGTACTAATAATAAATAATGTATTTTCACCATTTATGTAGGTTGTTGTTTAGGAATACATTTAAATCTGCACCACAATGTACTGTTAATACAAAGTTGAAGTTAAAAATGTTTTCATTCTTCCTAAATACATCTTAAGAGGAAGACCGTTCTAAAACTTGAAAGCATTTTGTATTGATGTTTTACTTTTTCCAGGAGAAGTTGCAAGTGTATAGCAGCCACAGCCAGAAACTGTCTGGCAGGACTGGAGTGAGGATAAAGTAACACTGGACTGTACTGCTAAGGATGGAGACTGGAATTGGCTAGAAAAGGCTGTCTGACCTGGGAGCTTCAGAAGGAAATACACCAGGTACAGAACTGGCTGGAAATAAACAGGGGAAATTGGGAGGTTGAAAGATAGGGATAGGGAGAGAAGGGGAGAAGAATGAAGCTGCCTTGGCAAATACATTGAATCAAGGAAGGTGTGTAGGAAATATGAAATCATAAAATGGCCAGGATTCTGGAAGCTGGGACAGGGAATAAGAGTGAGGATGCTGAGGCTGAATGCAAAGTGTGGCTAGAGGTTCAATTAAATGAGAGAAGAAATGGATCTGAAGGATAATAGGAAGAGGGAATTTGGTCTGGGAGGATATATTTGGAAGCAGCAGTCAAGTGAGTAGTAAGTAAAGAAAGATGGTCTTTTTCAATACTTCTTCCCTCACTGAAATGTCTGAGTAGCTTTTTGTATGAAATTAATAACAATCCTAGATTCCCCTGGGTAATAGGAGTGGACCTTTCTCTGTTGAGTTCAAACTAGACTGAGTCATCTGGATTGGAAAGAAGTATTTCTTCTTTGAGTGGAGACTGTTTGAGTTGAGGTGATAAACTGTGAATATCACTTGTGGTGGAAAGACTTTTTCAAATGTTTCTGAAAGATCCTTGCAGTGTTGCTGAAAAGAATCATACTCCAGACTTGCTTATTGTCCATTATTCAGATAACCTCAGTAAAGGTACACTTCATATGCTTTGCAGTTCTGGGGCTTGTCATCTATGTTGCTGCAAAGTGAAGCAGCTGCTGCAGCTGTTCTGTAGATCTTCCTGCAGTCTGTGATGGCACTGGGGTTGATCTGTCAGCTCTTTGTGCTACAGGGCCAGTGCCTTACAGTAGCACTGGAAGCTGCTTAGAAGCTATTTGGAGGACTTGAAGTGTTGGCTTCAAAGCAACAATTTGTTTATTTTCAGTAACAATTTTGAAACAGTATTTTCAGCTTGATACAGTGAGTTGTAGAAAATGCCTGCTGCCTTCTGTCCAGGGACTGTTGGGCAAAATGAGAGCTTCCCAGCAAGGTGAAGGTGAAACAAAGTATTTTGGAAAATATATGTTACTTGAATAGCCAAAATGGGTATGTGCTGTGGAAAACCTGCCTGATTTCACTGAATGAGGGCTGGGCACTTTCTGGGCACATCTTAGATGGCTTCTAATTTGAATGTTCCTCATTTCTGTCCAGTTTCACTTGAGACTTCTTAGGCTCTAGTCTGGATCTGCTGTTTTCCATGCTTATCTTATTTCCTATAGCAGTCTGGCCATGTTTGCAGCAGCGTTGGTGGTGCTGGGTGAGGATGAAGTGCTGCAGTTGTCCTTGGCATGTTATTGCTAGTTAAACCGGTGGAATCGCATTAGGTTAGATTTCTTCATGGTCACTTACAGATACCGAAGGGTGCAAGATCCCTGTGGTCTGCAGAGATAAAGAGGAAGACCGAATGTTTATCAGTGCTGCCGGTGAAAGAACATCTGGAGGCCTTTTAGTGCTGTCCCAGCTCTTTCTGCAGTGTCCTCTTCGCACACAAATAGCATGAAAGGGTTACCCCGGGGTAGTAGCTGCTCCCATAGCCCTGGAAAAGGGCTTTATATACGATAGCTCTAGACAAGTAGATTTTTTATGGGGTTCATTAGCAACGTTGAAACAAGGTAGCAGAAGTTGGCAATATTGGAAGTTTTCCTGTATCACGTCTCTGCACTGGTGTCAGTGCAAGCCGTTAACAGCCCCTAGTCCTGCCTGCGGTACCTCTTAAGCGTTTTAAATCGTTCAGAACCACCAGCGGTAGGGCAGACAGCGGCTGCCGAGTTCTAGAGGCCAGAGAAGGAGCTGCTCCCTGCCCTGTTTCCCGGAGAAAAAGGCTTGCGCTCGCTGCGTGCCCAGCGGCGGAGCCGGCCGGGCAGTGAGGCGCGGGCGCCCCGCCCCCGCGCGAACGTCATGGAATTCCAGAGCGCTTCCGCCAATGGCGGCGGCGGGCCAGCGGCAGGGGGTGTCGCGCCAGCGGGCCGGGCGCTCGAGCCGCTCACGTTCGGGTGCCGCCCGCGCGTGTCCGCGTCAGCCCCGAGGCGGGCGGGTGGGGGTGGCGACGGGTAACACCGGGACTCCGGCTCGCCTTGCCGGGGGCCCGCCGGGGTAGCCAGGGAGGGCCGCGGCCCTCTAGCATGGCGGGCACAACTCCTCGCTGCGGGAGGGAGTACGTGGGGAACGGTGACAGCGCGGCTGATTCCTTGCACGTCCGAGCTTGTTCATGGGCTGTCATGGGCTATCTATGAATTATTCATCTCTGAGCAGCTTCTTGCAGCTGGGAAGTAGCGTGGCCAGCTTTTAACTTTTCCAAATGCTCATCGTGTGATGAGTATGTTATGTTGGGAATAGATGTCAGTTTTGATGTCTGACTTTTAGGAGTTGACAGCATTTGCAAATACTCCATTGTATAACACTGTACAGGTTTGAGCACTCTTCCTGGCTATCCAGGAAGGTGCTGTTCTCTCACAAAATGCTATCAACAGATAAAGTATTCCAGTAATTAATCTGTAAGCACAGTTAAAATCCTTTGTAGTTTCTTTTTCCTGACAGTCACCTCTCATAAACTCACTGCAGGGTCAGAGGTGCATGTCTGGTATGTCTGCACAAGTCTGTATAGCGCAAACTGTTGTCTTTATTTGAGTACTAGAGCAGCCTATATCTATTCTAGCAGAGTGTTCTGCCCATGATAACACTTTTTATTGTCAGGCTTGATTAGCCCCGAACGAGTTGCTCTGCTAAACTGCTGCTGCTGCTGGAGGTAGCTTGAATGTCTCCACACAGAACTACGTTGCATCATCATTACACATTAAAAGATTTTGCAAATCATGTACAGCTACTTATACCTAAATGACAAGACAGTGGGACCAGTTTATGTGAGTACAGAATTTAACTCTGTAGCTGAAATGTAGTTAAGAAAATTGCAAGTGACCGTTCAGGGATTAGAGGCTACTTTCCCACAGGGCATTTAATTTCTGACATTAACAGCAAATAAAGTAGAGTGAATTTTCTCTTTCAACAACGTGGCGGCTGATACATCTGGATGGGGGTCCTCTGGCAATGACAGTGTGAAACTTAGTTGCTTTTCCAGCAGCTGCATTTCAAACTTGAGAGAGCTTGACAGCACTCATACAGTAGATGAATCTCCTCTTCCTTCCCAAATCCCAAATTCTCCTGGTGTCCCATTGTGTGTGTACAGTTACTGAGTCAGAAGTGTCCCCTCCTGCTGCTCAGCTCTTATTTTGCAGAACGTGGAATATGGCACTGACTCACCGGGTCAGCCCCGACGGACTTTTTGGTGTTGATGCTACATAACAAAAAGCAAATCCCCAGGCCTCACCCAAGCCCAGTAAGGTGGACTCAGGGGGCTGACTAGATGCTTTGGACTTTGGGGGGTGCCGAGTAAAGGCCCGGCCTCGCTCTCTCCGCACCACTGCCTCACCTCCCAACCGGCTGCTGGCAGCCCCATGCCCCTACTCCCCTGGGACTTGCTTTCCGGATCCCTGGTGCCCGGTGGGCACGACTGGTGGAGGCCTGGGTGTGACACCCACTGGGGGCTGCAGGCCGGGCCGTTGGGCTAGGCGATGGAGGCTGTTGAGCGGCTGTTGAGCGGCCGTTAGGCGGCCGTTGGCTCTGCCGTGGCCTCGCGCGTCCCCGGCCCGCCGGGGGAGTAGAGGGAGGGGGGTGGAGGAGGGAATCCCCTTCGCGCGCGCGGCGTGCCTTTTGTGTTTGTACACACGGCGCGAGGGGGCGGCCCGGGGGCCGGGCCGCGCCTTCCCTCCATTGTGCGCCATTGNCTCTGCTCCCCTCAACCCCTCTCCAAACCCCCATCAGCAGCTTCCCCAATTCCTTAGCTACCTCCTCAGCCCGACATCCCCCCGGATCGGGTCTGGGAAGCGGCCGCAAAGAGGAGCCACTCGCCAGCCCAGGGTAACTCTCCTGCCTTCCTTCCCCTGCTCCCCACAGTTGTTGCTCAGCTTCACCATCTTGTCTCTTTTCTCTGGTCACCGACCATATTTTTTTTCCTATTGCATAAAAAACAATAAAAAGGGAAAGAAATTCGCCGAAGGAGCGACCCAAACCCAACGCAATTTTTTGATTTTCGAGTGCAAACTTTTCCGCTGCCTCCCCCTTCATCTGCACCCACATGGTTTGGAGTTTCTTGCGATTTTTTCGGCGTTATTTTTCGCAATTTATTTTTTCCTCCTTTGCAAAAGGACTAGGGCTGCATTTCGTGATTGTTTCCATTTTGTTCTGGGTCTGGGAGATGAGTTTGCCTGTGAGAGGCGCTTGGGAGCGAGGCGGCTTTGGGGAAGCAGTTACACAGAAAGAGAAAGAAGGCACCCAAAAAAACCAATCCCCCCAAAAAAGTTTGTTGCTTTCTCACACTTTATCTGGACTCTTTTCCTTTTTTGTACGATAAATGTCGGTTTGCCTGCGATTCCTGGAGGGTCGGGAAGCGCTGACGGGCGGCGACGTCGGCCGGGTTGTTCGGCGGAGGGCCGGCGGGGGCTGCCTCTCTGCTCTCACCCGTTCCGCAGTTTCAGAGGAGATTTTCGCCAGGCGGACGCGGCTGGTCGGGTGCTAGCCCCCCGATGTTTGCCGGGCCGTATTTGCAAACACTTGGCAGGTGACGGGCGGCCGGCGGGGGGGGAGGCGACAGCCGCTTCTCCGCGCCTGCTGGCGGGCGGCTTGCTGGGCTCTTGCTGCCGGCGCCTCGCTATTGAATTCATGGGCAAAAAGATCTGTATTTTAATATTCGGCTATCAGCAGGCGNAGGCGGGGCCGGGGCGGGGCCAGCCGCGGGGCCGGCCCTCCCGAGTCAGCCATCTTTCAATTGTGCTCCAAGCCGCCGCCAGCAGCAGCAGCAGCTTGGGCTCCTCCTCGCGTCGGCCCTCCCTCCTCCCTCCTCCCTCCCGCACGGCAGCCGCGCTCGCCCAGCGGACGGGGTAAGTCTGGC
>WBNM01000509.1:0-27468 GCA_013399055.1 Ramphastos sulfuratus | reverse complement strand
TTTTTTTTTTTTTTTTTTTTTTTTTTTTTTTTTTTTTTTTTCCTCCTCTGTCGCGGTCGGAGGCGTTAGGCGGCCGCGCGCGGCAGGGCTAACGGCTCGTCCCGCCGTTCAGCGGCCGCCGGGGCATGGGGCAGTAGGGGTCCGCCCGTTGAGTGGGGTGGGGGATACAGGTGCAGCGGGGGCGTGTGCTGACGGGGGGCGGGCGGCCCCTTTCTCTCTCTGTCTCACTCGCTCCCCGCGGCAGGTGTAAGGCAGCGACGTCGGCAGGAGCATGGCCCGTACCAAGCAAACGGCCCGCAAGTCCACCGGCGGCAAGGCGCCCCGCAAGCAGCTCGCCACCAAAGCCGCCCGCAAGAGCGCGCCCTCTACTGGCGGGGTGAAGAAGCCGCACCGCTACCGGTACGCAGCGCCGCGCACAGGCGGCTCCGGGACGGCACTGGTAGCACCCCGCAACACACACACCACCCCCCCCATCCCCCCAAAACTCTCTCCTCCCACCCCCACGGGGCCGCAGGAGGCGGGGCACCGGGGTTGGTTGGGGGGAGCGTTTGTTTTCTTCGCCGCCACGCTCCCCTACACCGCACCATTCCATTACGGCAGGGCGTGGGTTTCCACTTACTGCAAAGAAAACCTTAACGCCACAACCCAAACCATGAGCAGCGTGGGCATGGTCCCGGTATTTACCATGAACCCTTTATCCAGCATTTGGGTACTCCTACCTAAAAAACAAAAAGCACAGACGCAAACGCAGTTCCGTGACTTGTTTTTATTTTTATTAATTTTGGTTATTGAAGAGCTGCCGCAGGGTCCGGCCGTCCCGAAGTTTATTGTTCCCGACGTTATTTTAATCGACTTGTAGGGTTGGATCGGTCCCCCCGCGCCGTTTCGGCATGCAGGGACGGTGATCAGCCACGCGAGGGCGCGACGTGGCTACCGATGTGCAGGGCCTCCGTGAACGGTTCTGCGCTCAGTCGTCCCGAATACGGGTGTTGGTGCACGGGAGGATATGGGCTAGGGTGGGCGGCGGGTCGGTGTGGCAGCCCTCATTAATAATGAATTTTTTCCATTTCTTGCTCACTGTGGCATAGGCTATGCTTAAGCTTGGGGAGTGGGCTTGGGCTAGCTAGAGAGAAAGTGGATTGGGGAAGAAGCAGCCTTGAAATAGGAGAATATAATCTAAAATCCTGCTGTTATAGGTAGGTGTGAGGCAGAATTAATTGACTGGGAGAAAGGTAGTAAGGCTAGAGTAGGAAAATAACAGTTTCTACAGAAATAAACGTGGTGTTAAATTTCATGGATGTATTTGAGACTGCAGAAGCTCACAGCAGTGTTGTGGTTTGCCACATCTGGGCTGAGATGTGTTAGTGTCAGCTAGTGTGTGTGGCCCACCTCTTCCTGGAGTGAAGTCAGGACCTGAAAGGCCTGAGGAATCTTGTGGAGAGGGCAGTGGAAGTTTGCACAGATCGATGGTGAGAAAACAATGACCCTTTGCCAGTTGAACTGGTTTGACATCATAAGCACTGGAATTCTTTTAGTAGAAAGAGAAGATGAGTGATGCTTAGTTGAGATTATCATAGAGTCATAGAATGCTCTTGGTTGGAAGGGACCTCCAAAGGTCATCTAGTCCAACTCCCCCTGCAGTAAGCAGGGGCATCCTCAACTAGGTCAGGTTGCCCAGCCCCCCATTGAACTACACCTTGAGTATCTCCAGAAATGGGGCCCCAACCACCTCCCTGGGCAACCTGTTTCAGTGTTGCACTACCCTCATGGTAAAGAACTTGTTCCTAACATCCAAAAACGAACCTGTATCTTTAAGGCAGTATCAAATATGTTTTAACTACTAATTCTTCTTTCTTCCTTTCTTTTTAAAATTTACTTTGCTGTGACAGGCCAGGTACTGTGGCTCTCCGTGAAATCCGACGCTATCAAAAGTCTACCGAACTTCTGATCCGCAAACTTCCCTTCCAGCGCCTGGTGCGTGAAATTGCTCAGGACTTCAAGACAGATCTGCGCTTCCAGAGCGCTGCCATCGGTGCTTTGCAGGTGAGGGAGCACTCTGCCAGGGGCTAGTTCTGAGGGGCTGAGGGCCTCCTGCTAGTAGGCAAGGGTTAGTCCTGTAAGCGCTGGTCCTGTAAGCGCTGTCACAGCCAGACTCCCCCCCAAAACCTGGAGACCGAAGGTATGAGAGAGCTCTGCCTCCAGCCCTCATTGGCCAGGCTGTTTCTAGGGTTTGCCCAAACTCCACCTGATTGGTGGGCTGCCATGGTGGGCGTGGCACCTCATTGGAGGGGAGGCGGGGAGGGCGAATGTGAGAGGATGCACTCCTCAGCCTTCCCTTGCTCAAAGTGGACCTAGTGATGCCCTGTAGGTATCACAGGCTAAAATAGCACAGTGATAGGCCATCAGCTCCTTGCAAAAGCAATAAATGTTGGGGGGAGAAGGGGAAGCTGCTTTTTTCTTTGTTTTTTTTTTTTTGAGGTGTTTTGGGTTTTTTGTTTGTTTGGTTTTTGTTTGTTGCTCTTTTTTTTCTTCCTAGCCCTTGCTCCTCAAAGTAGTTGCCCTTGACAGCCCAGTGCATCTTACGAAGGCACGAGATAAATGTTTCCTCTGTCCTTGTGCTTTGTTGGAGGCTTTGCTTTTGAAAGCTATGCAGTCTGAGTGGAAGGTGTCATATAAAGCTTGTTTTGGTGTGTCCAAATGGAGCTCATGATATCCTCAAATGCTATTTAAAGAAAAACAGCTTGATGAGCCACATCTAAACACAATTAGTGAAATAAGCGCTTTTGTGTGATTATGTAAATAATTTACTTAGAATATATATAATTTGCTCTTTTCGACACAGATTCCTTTATTTAAATTAGGCTCCTCCAAGGCTGTTCTTATCATGGGAACATTTCCTTATTATGATAGAAGGACACTCGTGATTAAAGATAGGTCTTTACTGTTCTTTTAGGTGTTGAAAGATTGTTCCAGAACCTGTCTGTAATTGTAGAGTATCTGATACGCAGACAAAATGGTATTTTTCTGGTTAATGACTTCCACTTGATAAGGCTCAAGATGTATGTCCTGAAATCCTGTAAACTTGAGCAGATGCTTAGCTTCAGAAGGTGGCTGCATGCAGTTGGAAAGTTGCTGGTTTTGCTCTTAGTTGTTTTGTCCTTACTGCTGTGAGTGGATGTGGTGTTTTTTAAATTGTGAGTTTGCTTACGTGTCTTTTTATCAGGAACTGCTTATTAAAATTTAGTCATTACCTAATATATTTTCAGAAGTTTGTTTTGAATGTTCTGGGTTCTGCATTAAGGAAATGTTGGTATAGAACTTGTTCACAGTATGCCCAGTGCATCCTGCTTGTGTATTTACACACACCCCCAACACTTTTAACACCTTTCTACCATGTTGTTTGTGCCAGCATTGTATATTTGGTAAAGTGTCTTTAACTTTTCATGTAGTAATTTAGCAGAACTGTATTAGAGGAACTATGGTACTCATATCCTACCACATACAAAATCAGTTACCAATGCTGCAGTCCTCATCTGCTGTAGTAAATGTTTTCTTTTTTCCATCTTAGATTATCTATGTTTTTAAACAGAGACTTTTAACCTAGTAAGTTGATTTTTGTGGTTCCTGGTAATGAAACGGTTCACGCAAGCTGATTGCTTGCGTTTATCCTAGAAAGGAGGACCTCAACCTCTTTTCTAGGAGCAAGCTCTATCATTCCTGCCTTCTCACTATAGCTATGTCCTGGACCATGTGCTGATCTTATGCTCTCATGCTGAGATGCTTCCTGGGAGATAAAGTGTTAGAATTCTTTGTCAACCCCAAAAATGTGTAAACCATTACCATTGGTGTGCTGAGCTTATTAGCAACCAACTTAACATGAACCAAAGGAAAATAAGGTCCAACTGAGCATTGGTCTTAATGCAGAATTCTGCCTGCAGTCATTCAGTAACAGGGAAAACACTGCGGTCAAGGTTGTGATTTTTCCCAGAGTAGGGCTTGTCATTTATTATCCTAGGTGCTGACCCCATGATTCTCACAGATACAAGGTGAGAACCTGCTGTGACAATGGGGAGCTGTGCTGTGTGCCCCAAATAGACAGGAGATGCTTAGGCAGGAAGTACGTATAGGAACAGGTCAAGTGTCTAATGGTAAATCTTTGACTGCTGTCCCATTTTTGGTGATTCAAGGAGTATCTGAGCTGTCTTTATAGCTAGTAATTCTTAATACCCTGTTGTTGTTTTTTTTTCTGTTCACTACATTTTTTTTCTTGTCAATTTTTGGCTTTTTAATTAAATCATCTCTTCATTATCCTGTGGCAAGGAGCCGTGTGCCTAATCTGTGTTGTGAAGGAATACCTGCTCTTATTTTCCATAGCATCTCCTAATTTTTCCTGATGCTCAGCAGCTTCAACTCTGGAAGAGGCAGCGGCTGAGTCACTCAACAGCCTCTGAAAAGAGAAGTTGCTAAACAAACAGACCTTTTGATAACCCCTTATCTTGTGAGAGTCCCATCAGAATATTGGTTCATCTGTTTTATAGAGGATGTCTTCACCAAATGGCGGTAGTGCACAACTTTGATATAGAATAGTGGTTTATTAGAAAATGCAAGCTTCTATTATTGTGAGAACCTACAACTTTCTGATGTTTGCCAATAGTAAAGATAGAAGCCTAAACCTAGTACTGTGTTACATTGCATTCTGAATTATTACTGTTTTCCTTGTGCTCGGAGTGAAAGTTGTTTCTTAACTCTTTTCTTCTACACTAGGAGGCAAGCGAAGCTTACTTGGTTGGCCTGTTTGAAGATACCAACCTGTGTGCTATCCATGCCAAACGTGTCACAATCATGCCAAAAGATATCCAGCTAGCACGCCGCATACGTGGGGAGCGTGCCTAAACTTCACTCTGATGAGTTTTGTCATTCTCGAAGCAAAATCTTCTTCCTGTTATTGGTAGTAATGAACGTTAGATATTTTTTTCCATGGGGTTAAAAGGTACCTAAGTATATGGTTGCAAATGGAAAAATAGGGGACAGAATTGGATATTGGCAAGTTTTTTTTCCATTTTCATTTGTGTGTGGATTTTTAATATAAGCAAAGGGGTCATAAATTATCAATGTGGTGGGAAAATAACAGAAAAAAAAAAAGTTTCAACAATTCAACTTTATAAAAAAAAAGATATAAATAAATCTGTCAAATTTTTCTGGACAATGCCAGCATTTGGATTTTTTTAAACAAGTAAATTTCTTATCGATGGCAACTAAATGGTGTTTGTAGCATTTATATCATACAGTAGATTCCATCCATTCACTATACTTTTCTAACTGAGTTGTCCTACATGCAAGTACATGTTTTAATGTTGTCTGTCTTCTGTGCTGTTCCTGTAAGTTTGCTATTAAAATACATTAAATGATACCTGCTTTTTAGTCTTGATTTTTAAATATGATATGTTAAAGGATGATCATCTTTCCCTTCCCTTTTTCTCTTCGTTATGTTGCCTAAATACTTAGAGCAGATCTAGG
The DNA here is from genome assembly GCA_013399055.1 of Ramphastos sulfuratus. NCBI lineage: Eukaryota > Metazoa > Chordata > Aves > Piciformes > Ramphastidae > Ramphastos > Ramphastos sulfuratus. Next base: position 21,951 of record WBNM01000509.1, on the reverse strand, counting down.
AAACACTTGAGAATTACTCCCCTGGCTGCAGTAGTTGGAGGGGGTGATTTGTTTTTGTTTGTTTTTTTTTTCCCTAAGAGTGTAAAATTTCTGTTTGCTCCATGTGAAGCCAGTACATTCCCAGATAGAGTCTGGAGCTGGACTGAGCTCTATTAACTAAGCTACAATGCCAAGAAAAATCAGTTTTGGTGCTGTTTATATTCCTTTCTTACTTGACAATGCTGAATTTGGAAGTATTTCTGATTTTCATGGTTACTTAGTATGGTATGTGCTGGGGTATGGTGCTTTGAGTGGGTTTTGGGGTTTGGAGGCTTTTGGTTTTGTGGTGGGTGTTTTTTGTTTTTGTTTTGCTTGGTTTAAAAAAAAAAAGAAAAAAACCCACCACAAAACAAAAAACAAGCACCAACAAACCCAAACAAAAACCCAACCCATTTTGCACCCTGTTACCTGGTTTCTGGGTTTGTAGGTGTTCACTTCTTCGTTGACTACTTTTCTGTCTCCGTCACACCCTTTAGCATATTTGAGAGGTTAGTCCACCTGTGATTAGTTTCAGTTTGTACACTCCAGACAAAAAGATTGTTTTGTATCAGTTTTGTTAGTTACAGTACTTGATAGAAGCTGTACTTGAAATTCACTTTTTGTACTTCCCCCACAATTGCTGATGTAAGTTCTTGTGAAGAAATTTACTACTGAAATTATGTTCTATAGAAACTTGATTTCAGTTTTTCACCTGAAATTTAATTAAGGGTTCAGATGGACCAGTCTGGAAATGAGTTATGTGGTGCAGTTTTTGCTAGCTTTTGCAGATCACAAAATAAGTTACATAGAAAAAAATACACAGGCAGATTTCACCTTTACAATAAGACCCCTACAGAGCTTATTTGCTTCTAACTTCTTTCTAGAGGTTCTGAGTGAGCTCTAAACACAGGAGTGAATTTGTCTGAAGGCTTCCAAAGAGGATTAATAGAGATGTATTATCTGCTTTGGTATCTTGAACAGAGACTCAAAAACTGCAGAATAAATCATGTTATTTGTAACATGCTCAGCTCTAGTAACGAATGCTGTCTGCCAGAGTTCTGCAGTGTAAAGTCTATTTAAATGGAGTTGCTTGTCACAGAGAAGACTAATGCTAGACAAAACATAATCACATCCTTTTGATGCCAAGCAGTTCATAGCTATCAACTAAAAATTAAAGAAGACTTGTCTTGGAGCATCCAGAACAACAGAAATAAAAAAGGTGAGCAACTGAGACTTAACTGATTTAAGATGTCACTTTTGTCTACTTGATAACAACCCTGTTAAACTTGCTGTAAATGCATTTCAATATAATTAACTGTTTTGTCCTGTACTTAAGAATTCTGTTCCGTGTGTCAGTCAACACAAAAAGGTAATCGGGCTGATTTTTTTTTGTTGTTGTTTATTTGTCTAAGAACCAGGATTTGAAATATTGGTAAGGAACTTTAAAAATTTTATTTTTGACTATATTAGGAAGCCAAACCTAGAAATTGTAGGAATCAAAACGCCAAATTCTTTCTAGTAAGAGAATTGGGGTGAGGAGTATCCCAGTTTAACAATGCAGTTCAACTGTTACAGGCAGAATTCTTAAGGAATGATGGGGCCATCAAGAATCTATGAAGTCCACAACGTTCAAGTGTGAAGCTTAGGGATAAACTTTGCCTCTTTCAGGGTGTTGGTTGATGGGTGTGGTCCCACAGATACGATGTGAATCCCTTTAGTGGTTCACTGGTTTTGTCTATTCTGATACCAAGTGTTGTGTTTCATTCCTGAGGAATCTTAGGGTACCACTTCCCTGCTTCTCACTTGTATGATGGATTTTCTTTCTGCAGAGTGGTCCACTGTTTTGCTGATCAAGTTACTTTACTTCTAGCTTTTTTCCCCACTTACCCTGAGGACACTTTTTTTCTTTCCTGTGCAACAGCATGGAAATAAGAACAACTAAATTGTGAGCTTTCATTAAGAGCTGCTTTATTCTTTTTTAACTGCCAGAATGGTCAGGCATCAGTACAATATTTGAGAGGTCTTCTAGTTAATGCTGTTTGATGTTAGTCGAGGAAGTGGAATACAGAAGGTCACTGTCTCTTTTTTTTAATTAGGTTTTTTTTTTGTTTTTTTTTTTAATTATGAGAGTTTATTTATTTAGGGTTTAGTTACTCAAGGTTATAGCTTTTAAACTCTGCTGGGGGAAAAAAAATATCTGTCTTAAGTACTGTTGGTGTAACTCATCCAGAGTTGACTGTTCACTTGCATGTGGTGGTGTATCAAAGACAGGCTGTGCAGTGTAGAAAGAACAAAACAAAAAGGTGGGGATTAGTGTTAATGCCAAAGCTGCAGAGAGGGAAGAACAAGGCCATCTGTAATTCCTGTTTAATCCATGTTTTCCCTTGTGCATTAGCATTCCTACAAAAAACATTTTTGGGGAAGTGGTGGAGAGACAGGAGGACTGCATAGCACTGGAGATCCACAATTAGGATGTGTGTGGGTTGTTTAGAGAAGGTAAGATACAGCATCTTAAAATTTCACTTTAAGCTGCTGATGTGATGCTGGCACCCTCTTCTGCTGGTCGCTTCACTGTTACTGATTCCTACTCCACAGGGTGAAGAAGGGTGGACAAAATAGCTCTGATTCAGCTGCATGCAGTGCTGTAGTTTAAAAATAATGTAAGGACAATGTTTTGATGAGTGCTGTTTGCCCATTTTGCACATTGCCCCATGTTGTGCTGTTTGGATTCAGCAGTAGCTGCTGGTGGCCCTGTTAGCTGTACAGGATTGGGCATCACCTAAAAAGAAAATTAGCATCTAATCCAAAGTCTGTGGGTGTCTACCAAATGGGTATCTCAGCTTTTCTTAGTCTTCTGGGCTGCTTCCCCTGGAGCTGACAGGTGGGAAAAGTGAGTTATGGGAAGGGTTAGCTGACCTCCAGGAGGGCAATCCACTGAAACATCTCATTGCTCTTGGGTGTCCTAATTGTGCTTTTGATAAAACAAGGAGTGGTCCTCTTGGAACTGTTATGTTCTTTCTTGTTGGGTGAGATGGTTTTGAGGGGGCTATTGAAAAACATATTAATGGCTTTAAAATACTTAAAGGCTTCTTGTTTGTGTGTTTTTTCAGAGAAGCACACTTGTACTCAGCCAGATTTGCAAGCACTAAAGTTTTCTAAGATTCTTAGTATCTACACTTGGCATGTAGAAGAAATTGTGGTATTCAAAAGTTAAACTTGTGTCATTTGAGGGTTGGAAGGAAAGGGAATACCATCAGGCCTGAATGTGGGCTAACTTAATGTGACTAAAATCTGCTTAAGAAAAGAAATCACATGAGATACGTAATACTGATTTTAAAGCATTGTCATTCTGGGCAACAGGTGGCTTCAGGTTCCTCTAACATCTGAAAAAAAAGCAGTTCCTAAAATACTTTACCCTTTTTTAAAATTATTTTTAACTCATAACAGTTTTGTTATTTCTTGGTCAATTCAGTTGCAGCCAAGATGTCGTAGAATCATAGAACAGAATCATAGAATCAAGCAGGTTGGAAGAGACCTCCAAGCTCACCCAGCCCAACCTATCACCCAGCCCTAGCCAATCAACTAGACCATGGCACTAAGTGCCCCATCCAATCTTTTCTTGAACACCTCCAGGGGCAGCAACTCCACCACCTCCCTGGGCAGCCCATTCCAATGCCAATCACTCTCTCTGTCAAGAACTTCCTCCTAACATCCAGTCTAGACCTTCCCTGGCACAACTTGAGACTGTGTTCCCTTGTTCTGTTGCTGGTGGCCTGGGAGAAGAGACCAGCCCCACCTGGCTACAACCTTCTTTCAGGTAGTTGTAGAAAGGAGGTTGTATTGGAATATTGAATACTAGAAATGAGTTCTGGCTGTGTGGATGTTCTCCTGGGGAGGAGTTAAAATGGGTGGAGGAAAGGTCTTTGGTTTAGTTTTCACAGAATGGTAGGGGTTGGAAGGGATCTCTGAAGATTGAATCCAACCCTCCTGTAGGATCACCAAAAGTAGATCACACATTCAGGTGGTCCTTGAAAGTCTCCAGAGATGGAGACTCCACCACTTCTCTGGGCAGCCTGTTCCAGTCCTCTGCCACTCTCAAAGAAGTTCTTCCTCATGTTTACATGGAACTTCTATGTTCAAGTTTATTCCCATTACCTCTTCTCCTGTCACTGGGGACCACAAAAAAGAGTCTGGCCTCATTTTCCTGACACCCTTTAGATATTTGTAAGTATTGATAAGATCACCCCTGCAGCCTCCTCCAAGCTGAACAGCCCCAGCTCTCTCAGCCTTTCCTTGTACGATAGGTGCTTCAGTCCCATCAGCATCTTAGTCACCCTGCACTGGACTCTCTCCGGTAGTTCTTTGTCCTTCTTGAGCTGGTGTGCCCAGAACTGGACACAATACTCCAGGTGAGGCCAGGCACAAGCACAGAGTAGAGGGAGAGGAGAACATTCCTCAACCTACTGACCACACTGCTCTTAATGCACCCTTTGATGCCATTGGCCTGTTTGGCCACAAGGACACGTTGCTCATGGTCATCCTGTTGTCCACCAAGATGCCCAGGTCCTTTTCCTTAGAGCTGCTCTCCAAAAGGCCTGTGCCCACCCTGTTCTGATCCATGGGGCTGTCCTTCCCCAGGTGCAGGCCTTTGCACTTGTCCTTATTGAATGTCATTAGATTTCTCCCTACCCAACTCTCCAGCCTGTCCAGGTCGTGCTGGATGGCAGCACAGCCTGATGGGATGTCAGCTGCTCCTCCTAGTTTGGGGTCATCAGCAAAGCTTCTGAGGCTGTGCTCTGTGCCTTTGTCCAGATCATTGATGAAATGTATTGAATAGGGCTGGACCCAGCAGTGACCCTTGGGAGACTGCTATAAGGTCTCCCTGGGCTTTCTTTTCTCCAGGCTGAACAGCCCCAGCTCTTGCAGCCTGTCCCCATGGGGGAGGTTCTCCAGCCCTCTGATCATCTTTGTGGCTGCCTCTGGGTCTGCTCCAACAGTTTGATGTCCTTTTTATGTTTGGGTCCTCAGAACTGGACACAGTACTCCAGGTAGGGTCTCACAAGAGCAGAGAGGGAGAATCACCTCACTGGTCCTACTGGTCACACTGCTTTTGATGCAGTCCAGTGCACAGTTGCCTTCTGAGCTGCCAGTGCAGATTGCCAGCTCATGCTGAGTTTTGCATCAACTGACACCCCCAAGTCCTCCTCCAGACTGCTCTTAAGCCACTCCTCACCCAACCTGTGTTTGTGCTTGCAATGGCTCTGACCCAGGTGTAGGACCTTGCACTTGGCTTTGTTGAACTCCATGAGGCTGGCATGGGCCCACCTCTCCAGCCTGTCAACCAGCATGCCAACCCAGGCCACACAGCTCGGTGTCATCTGCAAACTTGTTAATACCTGTTCTATACAGATTGTGACACCACCTTGAAATTAGTACTGCCATCTTGCACAGGAAGGAGAGTAAGAGGATCTATTTCTCTTAAAAGAACTGCTCACCAACAGTCTCCTACACTGATGAATTCTTGGGATGTGTTTTGGGATTACTTTCCCAGGACATGCCTTCTTCCCTTCTTTCATGGATTTTTCAGACCACTTCATGATTTTAATCCATTTTATGGATGTGACTGAAAGCAGTGTCTCTCTCACACATTACCTGTGCCACCATTTTTGGTCAGTTAGCCAAATAATTTGACTTGGCAGATCCTCTTGGCAGGCAGGACTATGTTTCCCTAGCAGCACACCGTTCAGTTTCAGTTTCACAATGAGCTTAATCCTAACTCACTCACGCCTGTGCTACCATTCCAATAGCAGCTTTTCCTGCCACACTTGCCCCTCTTAAGACTCTATGTCAAGTCCTCTGTGAAGTAACTCATGTTTCTTCAGTTTCTCTTCCAGAGCTTAATGTTAAATTCAAGGTTTAATGAAATAGAGGCAGGGTTCAGATCTAAGGTGTTGGTTGCATTGTTTACTGCAGTTTTGTTTCTTACCCTAGCAAACACACACACAACTTTTCTTTGCCTTCATAAGAAGTCAGGAATTAAAAACACTTTTCACATAACTTAGCTTCAAAGGCTTGAATTCAGAGGAGGAAAATTCAGGGGGAGGAATGCAGTGTCAGGAAAAGTTTTCTCCTGGTCTAGATCACCCTGAGGATCTTTTACTTGTATGTTATTCCCATCACCATGGATAATTAATGACTAATCAGTGATGAGTTTGGAGGTTTTTGCACTAAGTGGATGTTGCAGTCTTCTTCATGGCAGGTTTGCTTACAAACAAAGTATTTTGCTGAACAAAAACCCACTGTTTATGGTTGTGTTGTGTTTGGTTTGTTTTGGGTTGTTGTGTTTTGTGTTTCGGGTTTTTTTGTGTGTGTGTTTTCCTTTTTTGTGGTTTTGTGTGTGTGTGTGTTGGGTTTTTTTGTTTGTGGTTTTTATTTGTTTGGTTTTGGTTTGGTGTTTTATTTCTTTTAATCTGAGGAGACTCTCTTGCCTTCTGGCCTGGATAATATGATGTCAAAAAAACCCTGGCTCAGTGTGTGAAACACACTGCATCTGTCAACAGCAGAATTTAAAAAGGGGCTGCTACAAACTGCATAGGCTGATCTGCTTAGTGTAAGCTACTGATTTCATCAGGTGGTACCAAATCCAGTTCATGTTGTCCTTTGGAGTTTAAAACATATGATGCTTAGCAGTACATGCAGCAGAGGCTAAAGACTTGCTTTAGAAAACAGGATGTGCACTAAAAAGTCTCCAGGGAATCATGGAATGGTTTGGGTTGGAAGGGACCTTAAGGATCATCCAGTTCCAACCCCTCTGCCATAGGCAAGGACACCTCCCACTAGAACAGGTTGCTCAAGGCCTCATCCAGCCTTGAACACCTCCAGGGAGGCTGTGGATCACAGAAGCACAGAATGTGATCAAAGATCACGTTCTGTGCTTCTGTGCTCCACAACCTCCCTGGGCAACCTGTGCCAGTGTCTCACCACCCTCACTGGAAAAAAATTGTTCCTAATGTCCAATCTAAATCTCCTCAAGCTTCAATCCATTCCCCCTCATCCCTACAAGCCGTTACAAAAAGTCCCTCCTCAGCTTTCTTGTAGGCCCCCTTCAAGTACTGGAAGGCTGCTCTAAGGTCTCTCCAGAGCCTTCTCTTTGCCAGCCCCAGATCTTGTAGCCTGGCCCCAAAAGGGAGGTGCTTCAGCCTTTTGATCTTCATGTCCCTCCTCTGGATCCACAAAGGGACCATCTGGTTTCTTTTCAGGACAGCTAAGGTCTCATAGCTGATTAAGGCAAGAAATCACTCTCAAAAAAAAAATCCTCACAAACTTAAAATTACTTTACACATCTGTTTTGGAAGGGTGCCTCAGCATAGCATGAGCCTTCTTCTGAGGGTTCTATTTCAAGCAGTGATGGCCTGGTTGGTGGAGCAGACCTCCCTTATGGCCTGTTGGATAACCATTACCCAAACCGCGTGTCTCCCATGCTGCCTGGATGACAATAATCTCAGCTGGGTTGGAAGAGCTGTGCTGCATGGCCACATACCTACTCCAGATGAGCTGAGCTGCTGACACTTCAGAGGCTACAAATGGAGAAGTAGGATTGAAGAGGGACAGTGATGTGGGTTAGAGAGTTCCCCGCCCCCCCACACTTTGTAAAATGACCCAGGCTAGAACTCAGTCAGCTGGAAGTTTAGATGAAGCTTTATTTACAGCTCAGCACAATGTACAAGCAGATATATACACTATATACAGGAATATTTACAGAAATATNTAGCCTTAAACCAGCACAGACAGGCAGGTAAGGACATGTCTTTTTTTTTTTTTTTGCCCTTATACCTGACTTTCTAACTTCTCACTGGACAGAAGTCGTGATGTATTTCAGAGGGACTCTCTGCATAGAAAGCTGGTTCCTGGGTGTCGTCCCAAAGGGAGTTGTTAAATCTATTTTGTTTTCAGATTCATACCACCCTCACCCAGAATGTCAGGGGCTGGAAGGGACCTTGAAAGCTCATCCAGTCCAGCCCCCCTGCCAGAGCAGGATCACCTGTAGCAGATCACACACAGGAATGTGTCCAGGTGGGTTTTGAATATCTCCAGAGAGGGAGACTCCACAACCCCTCTGGGCAGCCTCTTCCAGAGTTCTGTGTTCCTTCCCATCTCCTTGGCCCATGCATGGAGAGTTCAATAAAGTTTAAAATAACAATAAGAAGTTTAAAACAATAATAATTTTAAAAATACTTTTAAAAATCTTAAAACAGTACTATTATTAGTGCTATTATTTTTACATTATTATTAATTTTAATTATCATTAAAATATTTCATTAAACTCCCAAACAACCCAACAACAACAAATCTGATCCTTGTAAGAGGTAGGCACCACATTTTCTTTATCCCAAGAATCTTTTGTGTGTGCCTGGCAGTGATGGAATACTTCTGAATAAATGGAGAAGGACAGCAGGGATTGTAGCTGTAAGTATAAGGAGGTTTTTGGTTGCCACCTGCTTATTATCCCTGGGAATATTACCTGTTACATGACCACAACTAAATGAATGTAAAAGGAATTCTTTCTTTAAAATGAAGGGTATTGCCTAGTTGTGAGGAATAGCTGCAAAATGCCAAGGTCTAGGAATGCCCTCAGCTGCAGCAGGGTCTGCTCCAACCTCAATGATTCTGTGCCTAGAGAGAAGCTTTCTTTCCGTTCTCTTCGTGGTGATACTTACTGTCCTTTTGCAGCAGTAACACTGAAGAGCCAAACTTCTGGGATTTCCCCCAAGTAAGATGAGGTTTGGGTCAAGGCAGGTGTGGTGTGCCCTCTCCAAGATGGTGTCTTAGTTGCTCTCCAGTGGAAAATAAGCCTTGATTTCTGTCCATCTCTCTTGATTATACGTTTCTTGGCTTGTGGTTTGAGACACGTGCTTGTATTCTCTGTTGTATTGTCCCCTGCCAACAGCATCCCCCTCGTTTCCTTGTGTAGGCATGCTATTACACACAGCAGAGTCTTTGAGCAGCAGGGGGGCTTGGTGTTACTAGAAGCTCCTGTGAACTCAGAAAGATTGACAGGGAGGGAAAAAAAAAAAAAGTCAGAAAAGCAACATTCCTATGGCTCTGGGACCATTTGTGTCTCCTGACAGTCTTAGGACTCAGCATCTTTGTCTCCCTAGCTTGGCAGGAGCTTATCTTCATTGCATATTTACATTTGTGTGCATGTTGCTTCATGGAAACATCCCAAGTAAAAACTCAACTGGAAAACAACTACTCTACTGGTGAGGTGCAGTTTTGGGCCCTTCACTACAAGAAATACACTGAGGTGCTGGAGCAGGTTCAGAGGAGGACAAGGAAGACAGTGAAGGGTCTAGAGAACAGGTCTGGTGAGGAGCAGCTGAGGGAACTGGGGTTGTTTAGTGTGGAGAAGGCTGAGGGAGACCTCAGTTCTCTCAATAACTCCTTGAGTGGAGGCTGGAGCGAGGTGGGATTGGTCTCTTCTCCCTAGTATCAGGTAACAAAGGAAATGGCCTGAAACTGTGCCAGGGGAGGTTTAGATTGGATATTAGAAAATGTTTCTTTCCTGCAGGAGTGGTCAGGCATGCCCACTGAACATGAACAGGCTGCCCAGGGAGGTGGTGGAGTCACCATTTCTGGAGGTGTTCAAGAAACGTGTGGACATGGCACATCAGGACATGGTTTAATGGCTCTGGTGGTCTTAGGTTGATGGTTGGCCTTGATCCTCTTAGAAGTCTTTTCCAGCCAAAACAATTCTGTGCTTCTGTGATATACATCCTGCAGTGCCTGTGGGCTAATTTGTTGTGCCTCAGTGATCAATGTTAATCTTTGAGTTAGGCTATTTAATCCCCTTTTGCCAAAGCAGGTTTAGGAGAAATTTTTTAAGTTCAGCTACTTCTTAAGTTTTTCTTCTCTCTTGAATTTTATGGGGAGTATAATTGTCTCTTCTGCCTTTGCATTGTGGACTGCTTTGAGGAGAGGAGAGGCTGAGACTAGATAGCAGTCCTCATGTGAGAGATGCTCTGTTCTTTCCTCTGCACTGGAGAAAGAAGGCCAAAGGGATGGTATTTACAGTCCTGCTCAGACCTCCCGTCTAAATGCATCACTGCCTGGCAGCTGAGCCCCTGTCAAGCAGTCTGTAGGTGGGAAGGCTGCCAGGTGAACACATGGACATGGATGCCAGCCACAAGAAGCAGGAGCAGGAACTGGATGGCAGGCTGGGTGTCCCAGCTGGGTGCATCCCCAGGACCAGTTACTGCTGAGGGGCTGCGTATTGCTACATCTGAAGGCTGGAGTGACTTCAAAGAGTCCCCATGCCTGCTAATTTGGGGCATGGGACAGTTGCCAAGCTGAGGCATGCATAGCCCTGAGACCTCAAGCTTCGGCTCAGCCACGGAGAGGGCAGGGAGTTGGCAGCAGTGAGGCAAGCTCCCATGTGCTGGCTTGCCGACGTGCTCTGCCTGGAGGAGCTGTCTCTGAGCTATGGCTGCTGCTTTGTGCCTCCTTCCATCTGCACCCCATTGAGGCTGAGGCACGGGCCAGAGAAGATGTGCAGAGGAGAGGGGACCTCTACAGAAGGTCCTGGGCATGTGGACAGGTGTACAGAACACAGGGATTACTAGGCTGATGCCAGCACTACTCTGCCAGGAGGACAGGGTGAAAGCTGGAAACTCACTCACCAGATACAAGTGGCAGAGGAAGTCCAGGGTGTTAGTTTGGGGGATACTGGCTTGGATGCCCACACTGTCATCCAGATGGCACAGCTGAGGCTGGCTGTGTCAGCAGGGCTTTGCTGTGTTTGCAGGGCATGATCTGAGCTGTGGTTAGCAGTGCTAGCTCTTGTAGTAGTGGCTGAGCTGACAGCAGGGAGTGGTCCATTGCTGCTGACTCCACCTGGGACTGAGCTGGGTGGAGAGGTCAGGTGTTTCCTGAAACCCTCAGCACCCTCCCAAGGGAAAGTGGTACATGATGTGTGCACCTGCAGCAGCTGTTGCCTGCCTTCAGCCCCTCTCTTCTTGTCTATGTGTGCAAAAAGTGAGCAAGAGCAGTTTTCTTTGCCTGAGTTGTTCAGGAAGCGGGACTCCTTTTAGTGAATTTAGGGTGGGGGTTTTGATTTTGTTTTTGGTTTTTTTGTGCTGCCAACCTCATCTGCGTAACAAAGGTGTTCTCCTTCCACCTCCTTATACACAAAATGCTTTAAATTGATAGGTACTTGCTCATATTTTGCTGGCTCTTTGATAGAACCACCAGTTCAGCTGTGCAGCTCAGAAGTGGTGGAGTTAGAAGGTGTATTCTGCCTGGTGTCAGCGTGAAGCCTCACAGACACCAAATCCCTCTGGATGAGGGCACATCTGCTCAGGAATCTGATCTCATTTCTGCCTTATACATTCTCCAACTAAATGGACCATTTGCTTTCATGCCTTGAATGCTATGGGGAAAAAAAAAAAACCCAACCAAACAACAGAAGCCAAAGCCACAGACAGTATCTGAGCTCACTGGTGTTTGTTCAGGAAATTAGTAAACATGAACAGGGTAGCACTCAGGTCCACAACAGCACAGTCAACCTGTTTGAAAGCTGTGGCAGCTATTGCTAGCAGAGCCTACCAGGCAGCAGTCGCTGTCCCTGACATGAAAAACCTGGCTCTGGGTGCAGGGCTTGGTTCTAATGCACCCAGGAGCATCGTGGAGCCAGGGTGTAACAGCTCCATAGAAACACATCTGTTCCCTGCCACGCTGACAAGGAGCAGCTCTGCTTCCACTGCCTGCTACTGCCACCACTCACATTGTCCCCCTGCTCTTGGCTAGCTCAGCTCAGGAGAGACCTCTCTGCTCTCCACAATTCCCTGAAAGGAGGCTCTGGTGAGGTGGGGGTTGGTCTCTTCTCCCTGGTACCAGGTGATGGAATGAGAGGAAATGGCCTGAAATGGTGTTAGGGAAGGCTTAGGTTGGATATTAGGAAAAATGTCTTTTCCTGCAACAGTGGTCAGGCATTGGAACAGGCTGCCCAGGGAGGTGGTGGAGTCACTGACCCTGGAGATGTTCAGGAAACATGTGGGCATGGCACTCTGTGAGATGCTTTAATTGCTCTGGTGGTCTTGGGTTGATGGTTGGACTCGCTGATCTTGGAGGTCTTTTCTAATAGAAATGACTCTATGATCAGTGTTTCTGCACTCAGTTTTCTGTATGTTTCTCTCCCCACCACACCTGTTCTGCTCTTCTTCCCAAGAACAGCTTAGAGAGTCTCTGCCAGAAGGGAGAAATATTGGATGCCGTCTGGAGCTTGCTTTGTAGCAAGGTAAATAGGGAACAGACAAGGTCCACAGTAAGCTATTTGGCACCACATAGAGCTGCCTTTATTTAGCACCACAATGCTACTGTCATCCTCAGGATGTAGCTTGGCACTAACCACTTCTCCAGTTGGTTTGATCACAATGTTTTGGTCCTGAGATGCTGTTGTTTTTATGTCAGTATTGATAAGATTTATCTAGCACCTGTTGCTAGATTCCATGGGTGCTGGGAGCTGCTGGACCATGGTGTCAAACCTCAACTCCTAGGTGAATTTAGTAAGATCCTGAGCTATGGCTTTGGGGTGAAGGCTAAAATTAAATTAAACAAGCCTCTATCCATTATACAATGTCCCTGGTGCTTCATGGCTTGGGGAGGAGCATGTTGGAAGCATTTCTGTATCAGAGAAACACAGAATCAAGTGCAACAAACCACAAGGTGAAGCAGAAGTGTGGTGGAAATGAAGGCAGAGGATGAGATCTGTGTAACAGCTGTCCTGAGATGCAGCCAGCAGTAGGGAGATAGACATGCAAATGTGACCCAAAAGTCTGGAAGCTGCCCTTGTCTCCTTAGTCTTGTCCTGAGAATGGCATTCTCAACACCTTTGTGCAAGTTACATCAGTTCTGCACTTCCCTCTTCTCTCCTAAAAATTGCTTTTATGTTTATATAAACATAGAAGTTTACAAGCTCCTGCTTTTATGCCTCTGCAGCAGTGCTGGGTGGACCATTACTGTTTGCAACATGGCCCAAAGAGCCACTAACTTGGATCTGCTCAGGAGGTGAGGGTTTTAGTCCCCTAAATCCCAGGGATCACAGGGGGCTCTCTTCCATTTACAGGTCCTGTGAAAGCTGGGATAGATCATAGAATGACTTAGGTTGGAAGGGACCTTAGAGGTCATCTTCTCCAATGTCCCCACCATGGGCAGGGACACCTCTCAGCTAGACTTGGTTCCTCAGAGCTTCATCCAATCTGGCCTTGAACATCTCCAGGGAGGAGGCAGCCACTACTACTCTATTCCAGAGTTTCACCACGCTTGTACTGAAGAACTTCTTCCTAAGATCCAGTCTAGTCCTACTCTCCCTCATCTTTAAGTCATTCCTCCTTGTCCTAACATTAGACACTCTTAAGAGAAGTCCCTCTCCAGCCTTCCTGTAGGATCCCTTCAGGTGCTGGAAGGCAGCTCTAAGATCCCCCCAGAGTCTTGTCTTCTCTAGGCTGAACAACTCCAGCTCTCCCAGGACAGCCTCAGAGCAGAGGTGTTCCAGCCCTCTGATCATCCTTGTGGCCCTCTTCTGGACTTGCTCCAACAATTCTGTCTCCACCTGCTCCACTGTTGGCAGGGCAGGAATTCACATGGGACCACTGAGGTGGTCTCTCCTGGGCAGCTTGGAGAGGAGCATACTTTCACTGAATTCCATCTGCTTTCAGCACCATTGCTGACCTCCTCCTGCTTTAGATGGTAGCCTAGGTGCTAATAATGATATTATTACATTGCTGAAGAGATGAAACCAGCAGGAAATAACACCACCTTATTTAAAGGCAGCTAAAGTAGTGTATTTTATTTAATGAAGTGTCATAAGAAGTGTCCCAGCATTAGTTCTTTCAACATTAGACCATTATCTCCTTCAATATTAGTTGTCCTTAGTGTCACCTGTACAAGTTCTTGTGTTTCTGCTGGGTACAGGGCTGCATGGTGCTGATGTTGGCAGCCAAAATGTTTGGTTCTTTCTTTTTTTCTTGTTTTTGTTATTTTGGGTTTTGTTTTGTTTTTTTCTCGCGAGGAATCAACAGCTTTGGCTAAGGATTTTTACTCCACATTGTGACTGTAATCAGCCAGCAATGGTTGAAGACTGTGACATTAAAAATATTTTTAAACTACAGTTAATTGATTCTCATGGGGAATTAGCACAGAATGGGCCATTTACTCTCTCTCTGCCTCTGCACTTTGCTAAATGACCTCAGTGCTGCCGTATCTCCACTGTGATCAGTGAATCCCCTCATACCTTGGTGGTGTTTGGCTTGGATTTCAAAAGCCAGAAGCTAACCTCATCTGGTAGCAGCAGCCGACTCTGCAGCAGCAGCCACCTGACTCTGCAGGTGCACTGAATCAGAGAATCACAGAGTCATTTTGTTTGGAAAAACCCTCTAAGATCATTGAGCCCACCACCACCATGGCTGATAAACCATGTCCTGAAGTGCCATGCCCACACATTTCTTGAATGCCTACAGGGATGGTGACTCCACCACCTCTCTGGGTAGCCTGTTCCAAGCCCTGACCACTCTTGCAGCAAAGAAATTTTCCTAATCTCCAACCTAAACCTCCCCTAGCACAATTTCAGACCATTTCCTCTCATCCTGTCATGTGATACTAGGGAGATACTGAAGGCCAAGTGCTGCTGGATGGTTTTAGTTATTCCATGGATGCTGTGCCATCCTCTGCATCCCCATATTTCTTACTGCTGCTTTCCTCCTCCTCTCGTCCAGCTGCGACTGCGCCTGGGAAGCCAGAGCCACGTGCATGTCTCCAGGCTGTACATCAAGCCCAGGCTTTCTGTGAGCATGGCTCTGCAATAAACAAGCAGGAGAGTGTGTTGCTGCTTGACTGGTGAGTTAAGCAGATGTTCAGTATCTAGACCTCATTTCAGACAGGCAGAAAAGAGAAGGAAGGAGAAGAGGTTGATTTTTATTTTTTTTTTTTCTCCTCCCTAACAGCCAATGATGCCTTTGCAAACCTTCTGTGTTTGCCATGCCAGCTGTTCTGAAGCTGCTAGCTGGATTGTAGGGATGCTCCCTCCCAGGATATTTCAGCATCTGTGAAGCAGGGTCCAGCTACAGAGACAGAAAGGGCTAAAAGGATGCTTTAAAGTCACTGAAGAAATCCTAAAAAAACATGCTGCAAGCTTAGAGGTTATTGGGCTGGGTCACCACTTTAACACTCCTTTGAGCTACTCTCCTTTGTGTTTATTTCTTATAGAATCACAGAATTGTTTCAACTGGAAAAGACTTCTAAAATCAGTGAGTCCATCTCTCAACACCACCATGGCCATGAATCCAAGTCCCAAAGTGCCATGCCCCCACGTTTCTTGAACACCTCCAGAAATGGTGACTCCACCACCTCCCTGGCAGCCTGGTCCAATGCCTGACCACTCTTGCAGTAAGGAAATGTTTCCTTGTATCCAACCTGAACCTCTCCTGGCACAATTTCAGGCTATTTCCTCTCATTCTGTCACCTGATACTAAGGAGACTGACTCTCATCTCACCACAACCTCCTCTCAGGGACTTGTAGAGAACCTTCTCTTCTCCAGACTCCCAGTTCATAGAGTCATAGAATCATGGAATGGCTTGTGTTGGAAGTGGCCTTAAGGATTATTTAGTTCTATCTCCTCTGCCATGGCCAGGGACACCTCCTGCTTCACCTGATTGTTCAAGGCCCCATCCAACTGGAACAGTTGCTCCTCATAAGACTTGTTCTCAAGACCCTTCACCGACTTTGCCCTTCTCTAAACATGCTCCAGCACCTCAGTGTCCTTTTTGTAGCAGGGGGCCCAAGCCTAAACTCAGTATTTGAGGTGCAGCCTCATCTGTGCTAAGTACAGGGGCACAATCAATTCCCTACTTGTGCTGGCCTCACTATACCTGATGCAGGCTAGGATGCTGTTGGCTTCCTTGGCCACCTGAGCACACTGCTGGCTCATGTTCAGCCCAGCAGCTGCACCCCAGCAGAAGCAGCTTGAGTGTTCATATCTTCCTTGTGTGATAGGCATATCATTATCTGTTGTTGTTGTTGTTATCCTCCAACGCAGCTCAGCATCTCTGTGGCAGAAATGCAGCTCTGAGGATGAGCTGAGCCATCTTGGCTCTTGGCCCTATTTTTGCATCCATAGACTTTTGCCCTCATAAGCAAGCAGGGAAACATGCCCTTAATAAGTGTTATTAATGTCACAGGGTTTTCTAGGAGCAACCCAAAAGCTAATTAACGTGTAAAGGTGCTCTGGTTAATTGGGGAGACTGCAAATAGCCCTTTACCTGGGCTGGACACAGTTAGGATGAGGTGGCTTGCTGCTTTGTTTTGTCTAGGTGAGGAGCAGAGTGGGACATTGTCAGCACTGTGCTTCAGCTGAGAGGTCAGCTCCCCCTTGGCAGGTTAATCATCCCCTTCCTGCCTTCATCTATGTGAAATGTCTTCTCCCAGATAATAACAAGACAAGAGGAAATGGCCTCAAGCTGCACCAGGGGAGGTTTAGGTTGGATGTTAGGAAGAATTTCTTTCCTGCAGGAGTGGTCAGGTATTGGAGCAGGCTGCCCAGGGAGGTGGTGGAGTCACCATCCCTGGAGATGTTAAAAAAGATTAGTAGGTATGGCACTTTGAGTCATGGAGGTGTTGGTTAGAAGGTTGAACTCACTGATCTTAGAGGTCTTTTCCAACTTTGATGGTTATACAAAATCTATGTGTATGGGAAGAGGCATTGGGCTTGCTTCTGTAGGCACACAGGAACTGAGAGCTAGAGGATGAGAAGCTGCCTTCCTCCATGTCCCTCCATCACTGCCAGCACAGTGAGGTGACCAGTTTGTGTTTGCTGTCAGATATGAGATCAACACATTCACTTGTTCCAGCTTAGTGCCCAGAGTGGTTTGCAGGCCAATTAATTCAAGGTTTCCTTGCATGCTCTCTTTGTCATTCCTACATGGGTGCAACCAGTCTGTCCAAACTCCTGATTCCCACAGTTTTAAGCTGTTTAAGCTCTACTCTGCTCCGGTGAGATCCCACATAGAGTCCTGGGTCTAGCTCCAGAGCACCCAACACAAGGACATGGAACTGTTGGAGTGGGTCCAGAGGAGCCCACCAAGATGACCTGAGCACCCTGCTCTGAAAACAGGGT
The DNA here is from genome assembly GCA_013399055.1 of Ramphastos sulfuratus. Taxonomy (NCBI): domain Eukaryota; kingdom Metazoa; phylum Chordata; class Aves; order Piciformes; family Ramphastidae; genus Ramphastos; species Ramphastos sulfuratus. The sequence continues at coordinate 4,768 of WBNM01000509.1, read as the reverse complement.
GAGAGAGTTGGGCTTGTCCAGCCTGGAGTAGAGAAGGCTCTGGGGAGACCTTAGAGTGGCTATTCAGTGTTTGAAGGTGGCTGCAGAAGAGCTGGAAAGTGACTTTTTACAAAGGCATGGAGTGACAGGATGAGGGCTAATGGCTTCAGACTGGAAGAAGCTTGATTCAGATTAGACATTAGGAAGAAATTCTTCCCCATAAGAGTAATGAGGCCCAGAGAAGTTGTGGAGGCTCCAAGCCTAGAAGTTTTCAAAGACAGGTTGTGTAGAGCACTGAAGAAATATCCCTGCCCATGGCAGGGGGGTTGGAACTACATGGACCTATAAGGTCCTCCCAACCCAAACCAGTTGATGATTCTATGATTCTACCAGCTGTTAAAATAATCTCTCACGTTCCTGCTTAAATTGTTTCAACTGCACAGATGACTTCCATGTAAGGAGAAAAAAGGACAGTGTTCAAAATTACAGCTGATAGCTGTTTGGAGAGCAGAGGATCTGTGTGGCAGGTTGGTGAATGCTGAGTATTCTGTGGGAAAAAAAAAAAAACAAAAACCTAAGGCCAGTGATGAGCTATTCCAGCTGCTCCAGAATAAACCCAGCACTGAGCAGAACTGTTTTAATCCACTGGCTTCATAAGGAAAAAAATCCTTTCAGCAGCAGCACAATGCTCACCACAATGGGATGTTCATAGTGAAAACCATCTCAGGGCTATAGCAGGCAGAGTCTGTGTTTCACAGGACAGCTGTGGCAGTGACAGTCACTGAGCTGGCTGTTTTCACTTGACCACTGGAAAACTCAAATAGCACCATGCAGAATCACAGGTCTTCCAGGCCTCTCAGCATCCTCATGGACCTTCTTGGGATGCTTTCTGGCTTGTCTGCTTCTTTTCTGTACAGTGTGGACCAAAACTGCACAGAGTGCTCCAGGTGTGGCCTGACAAGCACTGAGTGAGACAGTAACTTCTTTATATTTGCTGGTGATGCCCTTGTGGATGCAACTCAGCACCCTGTTGGCTTGCTTTGCTGCTGCAGCACACTGTTTGCTCATGCTGAGCTGCTTGTCCACCATGACCCACAGGGCTGCTCTCCAGACAGGTGGATCACAGTCTGAGCTGCACTCCTGGGTTATGTATTCCCAGGTGCAAGACTCTACACTTGTCCTCATTGAACTTCATAAGGTTCTTCCTTGCCAGCTCCTTCAGCCTGCCCTGTTCTTCCTGGAGGCTCTCCCTTCTCATGTGTCAACCTCCCCACTCACTTTGGTGTGATCTGCAAAATCCATCGGTTGTGGTGACGATGGGGAAAGTTCTTTGGTGCAAATGCTTCAACTTCCCATCATATTAAAAGGTTTCTCCTATAGGAAGATGTGTCATTAGTGACACTGAATCCAGTCAATGAGGCTGTGCAGCCTTGCTGGACATAAGGGAGTGACTGCAGACCCCACTGAAGGAGGCAAACAGCTCTCTCAGCTTCAGTTTGTTCCCCCATCTCTGCATCTGAGAAAGGAATAAACATTTTACAAGGTAAGGGAAAAAGGAAAAAAAACAACCAAGCAAACCCCACAACCCTCCTCTTGATCAGTTACTTTACTGCAGTAATTGAGAATTGCTCCTGCCTGTTATGGATCTATTCTGCTAGCAGTGATGCTGAGGAACTCAGTGAGGAGTTCAAGTTGGCTATTTGGTGTGCACAAGGGCAGTTTGGGCACCTTTCTGTTCTTCTAGCAATAAGGCATAAAGAACTGTGGGTGAAGAACTCATCTGGGAGGAGGACTGCCCAGGGCACAGAGCCAGCTCAGAGAGGTAAGAGGGTTGGATGTGCAGGGTCAAAACCAACCAACTAGTCAGAACAGAGCACAAGGCTCCATGTCCAAATTGTGGAATACCTCAAGCCTGGGAGTAGGTTTTCACACCTGGAGTACTGTGTCCAGTTCTGGGTTCCTCAGTTGAAGGACAGGGACTTGCTGGAGAGGGTACAGAAAAGGGGCTACAAAGATACTGAGGGCAGTGGAACATCTTTCTTGTGAGGAAGGACTGAGAGAATTTGGTCTTTTTAGTCTGGAAAAGACTGAGGGGAGTAGATCTTCTAAATGCTTAGAAATACTGAAAGAGTGGGTATCAGCAGGATGGGACCAGGCTTTTTTCAGTGCTGCCCAGTGACAGGACAAGAAGCAATGGGCACAAACTTGAACATAGGAAGTTCCATCTAAATATGAAGAGGAACTCCCTTAGGTTAAGGGTGACAGAGCACTGGAACAGGCTGCCCAGAGAGGTGATGGGGTCTTCCTTCTCTTGAGATATTCCAAACCCATAGGGATGTATTTCTATGTGACCTTCTTTAGGTGAACCTGTCTTGGCAGGGTGTTGGAGTTATTTTTGGAGGCGCCTTCCAACCCCTATTTCTGTGTTTTCACAAGAGCTTTCCCCTTGTGCAGTGCTCCGGAGGGCAGCAGCCACTCCAGTGCCTGCCTGGGCTCTGCCCACCGTAGTGCCAAGCATCATGTGATGGTGTTACCACATTTAAGTTTTCCAGGAGCTCACAAGCTCCCCAAATTAGGTAGAGAAGGGGGTAAAACACCCAAAGAGCAGCCTTGCACCGATTTGGAAGTTAAAAGGTAACTTTAACAATAAATAAAAGTTATTTAAGGTAAGGGAAGGTTACAGAGATAGAAGGGGAGGGAACAGATACGAATGCATATACAAAACAAGGCTGGATGGCAGCGGAGTCTCTGGATTGAGAGGGATTGTCCTCGGACTCGGGAGGTACAGGGCTGGCCACGCAGTTAGCTGGCCGCGTGCTTATCGGAGCAGCAGCAGCGAGCAGACATTGCGCAGGCAGAGGCAGGAACAGGCGCGCGAGGAGGAGCGCGACTGGGTCTTGAAGAGGGGTGTGGGCAGGACGGGGGAGGGGATAAGCTTTGACCTGGGCAATCCTCCCCCGGCCAGGAACACCTGGGATCAGGTTTCCAGACCACTCCGCAGGCCCGGCTGGGCTTAACCTGGAAGGGATGATGGCAGCCACTGCAACTCCGAGCACTGGACACTCGCCTGGAGAGACCAGCGGCTGGGCTGCAGAGCAGGAGTGAAACGGTGAGGAGGTGATTCTGGGGGTGGAGAGAGAGACCCCAGCAGTAACTGCTTCAGCAGGCACGTTGGGGCAGCTAAAGCCGGTCCCGTCGAAGACAAGGGGCTAGAGGCTGAAGTTTGTGGGTGTTGTGTCTGAGAGAAACGAAAAGTGAGGTTTGCCCAGGGTCGGCAGGGAGCGTCTGAGCACGGCTCTAGGTGAACCTGCCTTGGCAAGGAGTTGGGGTTGGGTCTTAGAGGCTCTGCGCTGGGTGACAGGCCCCGGTCAGCAAGGGTCCAGGGTAGCAGCAGAGGATGGGCCAAGCCCAGTGAGACAGAGTTGGGAAAGGAAAGCTGGATGTCACCCCGGTGTCTGCAGTCCCCTTAGGGACCTCCAGTTGCAAGGCCATGCTTATGTCGTGCCCCCAGGCCCTTCCTTGTCCCACCTCCCTCCCACAGCAGAAGCAGGACAGGGTTCCACAGGGCAGCTGAAAGCAGTCTTTTGTTTCCTTCCCTCTGTGTCTGCTCACTCAGGTGTCTGTCTGACGTCCCAATTTAGAGTTTAGCACCTGTCACCTCCCCCTGCCTAATTACCCTGCCTCCCAATATGGATTTTCCCTGGATGTTTTCCTGTTCCTCGGGCTGTGAAATCTCCTGCTACAGGCATCACTTGGATTTACAGGCACACTGCAAAGGGGAGATGAGGCACATGGACACCATGGGAGGGGCATATTTTCTGTGTAAGGCTTCCAGAAAGGACAGAAGAGCCCTGACCTGTACAGCAGGAACCACTCTGCAGCCCGAGGCCCCCATGCTGGGCCAGCTTTGGGATAGTGCCAGGTGTGAGGCTGGGAGAAAGCATCTCTGCCTGGGTGAGTTGCTAGAGGAGCAGCAGAAATTCCTGTGCCAGCTGAACCAGACAGAAAGAAGCATTGTCATGTCTATTTTAGGATTTTGTGCTGCTGTTCAAATACATCTCTTTAATGGATGCTTCCCAAGAGGAGACACATCCATTCTGCAAGAGGGTGCCTGTGCCTCTAAGACTGTTTTCCAAACACTATGAATTGGGCTTGCAAAAGATGTTCCCTCTCCCTGCCTCTCCTTCGTGACTAGCTGCTGTGGCTGTAACACCACTTAGCCATGGTTGCATTTTTCACCAGGACTCCAGTCTGCTCCTCTTTTTTTTCCTCCTGACAGCTCTCAGCAAAACCAGCATGTTCAGAATCATAGAATCACAGAATGATTTTGGTGTGAAAAGACCTTTAAGATCATAAAGCTCAACCATTCCCTTAACTCTGCCAAGGCTGGGGCTAAACTGTGGCCCTCAGCACCACATTTCTGTGTCTTTGAAACATCTCCAGGGATTCAGCCACCTCTCTGGGGATCCTGTTCCAGTGTTTGACAACCCTTTCAGAGAAGAATTTTCTTCTAATATCCAACTTAAACTTCCCTTGGTGCAACTTGAGGTTCAGCATCCTGCATTCCAGAAGCTGCCACTGGGCAGGGAAGGAGTGGCTGGGCATGTGGATGTGAACAGAAGGATCTGGTGAGGATTCTTTGGGGAAAAGTGGGTTGCTGGGTGCAGAGAAGATAGACCAACGGCAGTGGGGCTTCATGAGAATTTGTGAGGCAGATGGTGGTAGCTCATTTGTGTGTCATACAATCCTGGACAGCCCTCTGAGAACCTTGCTCCAACAGTTCCATGTC
>WBNM01000508.1:0-32898 GCA_013399055.1 Ramphastos sulfuratus | reverse complement strand
TAGGATATGAGGCTGTGACAGAGCCCAGGTGGCACATGCTGGCTCATGGTTAGCTTCTCATCCACCAGCATCCCCAAGTCCCTCTCCTCAGGCCTACTCTGCATCCAGGCACTGCCCAGCCCAGATGTGTGCTTGGGATTGCCTCCACCCAGATGCAACCAGGTTGGAAGAGACCTCCAAGCTCATCCAGTCCAACCTATCATCCAGCCCTAGCCAATCGACTAGACCATGGCACTAAGTGCCCCATCCAGGCTTTTCTTCACCACCTCCACGGACGGTGACTCCACCACCTCCCTGGGAAGCCCATTCCAATGCCTAGTTGCCTCCCTTGAACTCTGTTGCTAGAAGGCATTAAAGCTTTTCCCATTGTTGTGCCACAACACACACTAAAAATTCTTGGAAGATTAGGTTATAGAGAAAATCAAGGGTCATTTGGTAATCAAATCAAAATTATCTTAATGGATCAAGTCAACATTTCCAAACTGAAACCATTAGGCTTTTTTTTTTTTCCGTATATTTGTTTTTCAGACACTGTTTTTTTTAACACAAACCCCACAATTTTTAAGCAGGCACTTTCTGTTAAAGCTTCTGTTTAGCTAAATAATCTTTGAAAAATACATTTGATTACAAAAGGGGGTTAACATCTCACCACAAACTCTTCATCCACAATGTTTTTGCCAAGCAAGCCAGTTATACCGACTTGGTCCATCAGTGATAAATTCTACTCGTTCTTTTGTTATTTCTAAAAGAATCAGCATTATTAAGAGAGATGAAAATCAGCCCTTTCCCAGTCCATTTACATTCCTTTTCTATGGTGGAACACACTTAGGATGGATTTGTCATTTGAGCAGGTACCCATAAGAGCAGATACCCCATTCATAAAGAAACAGACAAACCCTTACAGCTCTGCTAAAGGGTTTATGAAATGTCCACCATCACAAAAAACCCAAACACCATAAGTCTGCTGATTCCTTCCCTTTTTACCCTGTTGCTTAAAGAAGCACCCAAGGGGATGTCTTGTATGTGGCACATGCAAGTGTGTCATGCTGGCAGGCAGGGCTGCTGGGAGGAGGTGACACGAGACTGCATGAGGTGATACAAAGAGCTGACACTTGGCCAACAACAGTTGTGTCACACTTTGCAAGAAGTTAAATCCCCCTGCAGCCATCAGCTGTTGGAGGAATGCAGTGGGGTGGTGAAAAATCAGTGTGCAAGCAATGAGAAGGGGAAATAACAGCCACTGTGTAGAAAGTCAGAACAAAATTACCCCATCAAAGCTCAGGAAGTCTCTGGGCCCTGCGCCGAGCATGATTTTTAACATAAACCCCTGCTCTTGGTGCAGCGTGGCACAGTGATGTAAGCTCCTTAGATGTAAGCTCTTTGGTGGAGCTAGTCCAGTGCCACGGTGCCTCACTGGGGAGCTTGGCTCCAGGCACTGCAGTGGAAAGTGTCAGAGATGTGGTCATGCCAGGCCTGCACGTGGCAACAGAGAATTTTAGGGTTTGTTTTGTAAAAGCATTGATTTGTTTGCGTTACTATGTTGTGCTCCACAAGGCTATGAGGAATCAGTGCACCCTCAGCAAGTTTGCAGATGGCACCAAGCTGTGTGGCACAGTCAACTTGCCAGAGGGCAGGGATCCATCCAGNCTGGCACAGGTTGCCCAGGGAGGTTGTGGCTGCTCCCTCCGTGGAGGTGTTGAAGGCCAGGTTGGACGAGGCCTTGAGTGAGCTGTACTAGTGGGAGGTGTCCCTGCCTATGGCTGGTGGTTGAAACTGGATGATCTTTGAGGTCCCTTCCAATCTTACCATTCTATGATTCTATGATTCTATGATTCTATGAAGGAAGTGCAAGAGGTGCTGCCTGCCCAGGAGAATCATGTGCCTTGTGCCCAGTGCTAAGCCTCCATCACACCCCCAAGCATATCTGCACCATTCGTTGATTCAAAAAGGCGAAGTCCTTCTTGCAAATATGGAGATTACATTTCATGAATCCCATCAAGACAAGTGGAGACATTATGTCTCAAGCAAGAGCACAACAACAAAAAGCATATTATAATGCCTAATCTTTTTTCTTTTTTTTTTTCTTTTTTTTTTTTCCTGGGATATTTCCCCATCGCCTCCAGTTGAACTCTGCAGTTCACAAGCTGGGAGATCTGGCTAATCAGCAACGTTTGCAAAGCTTTCTTAACTCTCAACAAATGCTGTTTCTTTGCTGTGTTTTCCAGCCTGGCAGAGCAATTATTGCTGAGATCTAAGATGGGATTGCCTGTTTTGTGGAGGAGGGGTGTGGGGAGTCAGAGAGATAATGTAATAATGAAATCCATTGTCACAGACAAATCTGTAGGAGACTTTAGATGTTATTCTCCTTTTTCTGACCTGCTTGCTCCTCACATGTCTGGCAGTGCCAAGGGTGCTGTTTACCCTGTAGGAAAGTAACACAAGGGTGGTAAAGAGACCACTCTCTACGTTTGGGGAGCAGAATGAATCTTGTTTGTTCCCAGTAAATGGAAATAAAAATAAGTATTCTGTTCAGTGCCAGTGAGATGTTTTCAGTGGTGAAGCCAGACTCTTCCTGTCATCCTCCCACAGGGCGGCCTGGGCATCCCCCCACTCTCACTGGGAGAATTTCTAAGGACCAGCTCATAACTCTGCAGACGACCTGTAAGGTGGAAAAGTAAGAGCTGTAAGGGAGGAAAGTATTTGGCCCTCCAACCTCACACAGAGCCCAAGATGATCCAAGGTCCCCTGGGTTCATGGTGCTGGTGCATAATAAACCCACTCTGACTGCAGCAAGGGGTAAATTCCTATTGCAGTGCCAGATTTCCCTCTGCTTAAAGAAAATGGACTTCTTTCTGTGCTGAATCTCGTCACTTCTGCCTTTATTATTTCCAGATTACTTTTATTTTAGGTACTTCTCGTATTCTGTCCTTACTTCCCCTGTGTGTCATATTTCTTACTTCACATTTAGTCTGCTTTGTATTTTTAGCCTGGTTTCCTAAGGAAATGATGCACAAGACATCATGTCCTATTCCTCCCCCAACATCCAAAAAACCTCAGAATACTGGTCCACCCTAACTGCATCTAATGGAGAAGGAAATATTTCCAAGGCATTTCAGCAGACAAAGTCCCTGAACTGGTGGAGGAGAGTGTGATGCCCTTTGCCATCTCTCCCTGCTTCCTTGTCAAAGTGCTACCCAGCTGTGGTTGCTGGTGGAGAAAGGGAGCAGAAGGCAGCACTCCTGGCTCTGAATTTACCAGCCAGCATCGATCACAGGAGATCCACAGCAAGGACCAGCTTCAGGTGCCTCCCAGCTGCCCACCTGAGTGGCTTAGTGTTGTGACATCTCAAGCATCCCCCATCCTGCCAGCCTCAGCAGAAAACAAAGGCTTGTGTACTTGCATACAGGCCCTGGGCATGAAGAAAGCAAAGGGAAGGGAGTGTTTAGGAAGGAAAGGTCCTGCATCTGGGTCCAGGCAATGCCGAGCACAAATACAGGCTGGGCAGTGAGTGGCAGGAGAGCAGCAATGAGGAGAGGGTCTTGGGGGCTGCTGGTGGACAAGAAGCTCAACATAAGCTAGCAGTGTGCACTTGCAGCCCAGAAACCCAACCAGAGCCTGAGCTGCATCAGGAGAAGTGGGGCCAGCAGGTAGAGGGAAGTGATTCTCCCTCTCTGCTCTGGTGAAACCCCACGTGGAGTACTGAATCCAGTTCTGGAGCCCCTGGGACAAGAGGGATGTGGAGATGCTGGAGTGTGTCCAGAGAAGGGCCACGAGGATGCTCAGAGGGCTGAAGCAGCTCTGCTGTGAGGACAGACTGAAAGAGTTGAGCTGTTCAGTCTGGAGAAGAGGAGGCTCCCAGGTGACCTTATGGTGGTCTTCCGGGATCTGAAGGGGGCCTACAAAAAAGCTGGGGAGGGACTTTTTAGTCTCTCAGGGAGTGACAGGACTAGGGGGAATGGGGCAAAGCTGGAGGTGGGGAGATTCAGCCTGGATGTGAGAAGGAAGTTCTTGAGCATGAGAGTGGTGAGAGTCTGGCATGGGTTGCCCAGGGAGGTGGTTGAGGCCCCATCCCTGGAGGTGTTTAAGGCCAGGCTGGATGAGGCTGTGGGCAGCCTGATCTAGGATATGGTGGCCCTGCCCATGGCAGGGTGGGTGGAACTGGATGATCCTTGTGGTCCCTTCCAACCCTGACTGATTCTATGGTTCTAAGGCATCCTTGCAGAGCTGCAGTGGCAGCAGCCTTTCTTTTCCTGGGGGTGGTCAGTGGGTGGAGAAGCAGAGGAGAACAAACAAGGCTTCTAGATGAGCTAATCTCCTCTCAGACCCTGCTCATTGAAACACATCTGTGCTTGCAGGGCTGTGCACAGCAAAATCTGCCTTAGTCAGCTCTTGGGCTTGGGCTTGTGTGTTGGCTGTTTGTGCAGTTCCTTTTTCCCTTCCTTCAAAACAGATCCTCTGGTGTACGAGGGCTCAGTTCAGACAGAGCTTTATCCAGAGAGCTGCTCCCAACTCTAATCTCATAAACAAGAAATTACTTAATACTCCAGAAAAGAAACTGTTCTGTTCAAGTGCAGCCATGGCCCTCTCAAAGGGTCACCTTGCAAGGAAGGTGCCTGTGGAGGGGCTGAAGACAACTGACAGAAGAATGTCACTTTCTAATCCAGACAAATTATATTTTGCTGTGGAATGGCACAGAGCAGTAATTACTGTGCTTGTGTAGTACCCCCAGGGTGCCCAGACAACATTTGTCAGGGAGCTGATTAAACCACAGAGGTGTAATTGAAGGGTTTGATTGCATCCCACCTCCAGCCATCAGCACCTGCAGTGTTTGTTACCTGCTTTAAGGGCTGGTACACTGCTATGGTCCAGCAGGCCAGGGTGCTGTTGGCCACAAGTCATTGCAGGCCTGGCTGTAGCAATCTGCATCTTTCCAGCCTGGAGATGCCCAGACTGAGGAACATCTCATTGCTTACACACCACAGCTACAGATACGGTGACAAAATCCATCACCATAGGTGCTGATCTGGAGGGCACAGCTGTAAGAGCCAAGTCCATGTGCATGAGGTTTGCTTACCAAACCCTGTAGTTTCCAATGTGGCAAGGACAGCTTCAAAATGTCCTGCATCATAAAATCCCAAAAATTTCAAGGACAAATATGGGAATGACATTTTCCACGTTAGGTTCCTGCATTTTTATGTCCAGAGCTTTCAACTGATCATACGCTTTAAAAATATTTCATTCTCAATAAGAATCTTTTTCCAGGGACTGATGATGATGGCAATGCTTCATAGCTAACAACTCCAATCCAGTGCTGCCTTCTCCAAACTGAAACCATCAACTTTGTTCAGCCTGATCACCAAAGCTCTTCAGGTATCAATTTCCTACAGCAATCAATTTTCCCTGTGATTTCTCTGTGTTGTCAGGGAAGTTCAGTGCCCTTGGCAGTGCCCTTCAGGGCAAGCTGGTGTTCTAGAAGTGCTGTTCGTGATAGCAGCTAAGGAAAGAACTCCTCCAGCAGAGCAGGAGCTGCAGAGCATAAAGCAAAACAGGAGCATTGCCCTGCAGACGTTTATTAACATGCAGAAAAACAAATGTTGACTCAGTCGTGTTTGTGAGCTTTTCTTTTTAGCCTTTCCAAACATCCCAGCTGTGCGGCAGAGCGTGTGTGAATTCTTGAGGAAAATTATCTCTAGCCACAACTAGACTCCCAGATAAGATGTATTCTGGCATTACTCAATTTTGGAAAGCTTGCATTGCCATGCAACAAAGAAACTGAAGCAACAGGGTGGGGAGGGCAGAAATAGCTGCCTGGGATGAGCAAGGGCATCTGAACTCCACATCCTCCCACTGGACTGTCCGTGGAGTATCTTTTAAGGTGAAGCCATCTGTGATGAGAATCAGCTCTGATCCAGACATACTTAGCACCATGTTGGCTGCAGCTGCAGGACAGCACAGAGGGTGGCAGTGAGCCTTCTGTAGAACGTTACTTCAGCTACATGGGAAAACAAAAGAGAGGAGAAACAACTGAAAATTCTCCAGGGTCATTTGCATCAGATCAAAGGAGGTTCTCCTCTCCCTCTACTCTGCCCTGGTGAGGCCTTGCTTGGAATGCTGCATCCAGTTCTAGGCTTCCCAATTCAAGAAGTATGATGGTTTGAGGCTAATTGGAATATTTTAATGGAGAAAATTATATTACAGGCTGAGAAAACAATGGTGATGTCTACTTCACTCATAGGCTTGCTGAGATGTATAAGACAAGAACACAAAACATAGATAAGGCACTCTCCCGNAGAAGACTGAGAGGGGATCTAATAAATGTATATAAATAGATGAGGGCTGGGTGTCAAGAAGGAAGGGACAGCCCCTTCTCACATGTGCCCTGTGATAGGACAAGGGGCAAGGGATGTAAACTGGAGCACGGAAAGATCCACTTCAACATGAGGAAGAACTTCTGTACTGTAATGGTTACAGAACACTGGAACAGGCTGCCCAGAGAGGCTGTGGAGTCTCCTTCTCTGGAGACTTTCAAGACCCATCTAGATGCATTCCTGTGTGACCTGCACTAGATTATGTGGTCGTGCTCTGGCAGGGGGATTGGCCTGGAAGATGTCCAGAGGTCCCTTCCAACTCCTAACATCCTGTGATGCTGTGATGCCTAGTCACTGGGAGTGAATTCAACAAGTACAAATGGGCTACAAATTGTTTTTCCCAGTCACCAATGTTTTAGCAGTGTCAGGCAACTTTCTATTGTGTCACCAGCCTATTAACTAAGTCTAGAAATTCGAGTTCACCTCATCAGGGACTTCAGATTTTAAAAATTAGTACCCTGAGAGTCTCACCCGGGTTCTCAATGCATTAAAAAATGCATACTGTGAAATACACCACTTAGCCCACTGCTGGAGAGACCTGCCCTAATAGAGAAAGGTTTTCGGCATCCACAGACCTTCTATCATGTTCTGAGAGCATTCCAGCCAGGCTGTACAATAAAAATCATATCAAGCAGGGCTGGAACAGACCTTGAGAGTTTGGCTACTGTCTTGCCTCGTCTTTGGGCAGGATCCTCTCGCGAGCCATCCCTGAGAGGGGTTTGCTCAACCTTCTTGCAAAGCCTCTGCCAATGGAAAATCCACACCTTCCACAGGCAATCTCTTACCAGGCTTGCCTGGTATTGGCCTGGTTTGAGCTTCCTAGAGCCCAAAAGCCTAAGAGAACAATACAATAATAGGATGCCTTCCCCCTTTGGAAAAACAAGGAGTTAGATACAGAGAGTGAAAAGAGGTAAAACATCCAAAGAAGAGTCTCGCTTCCATTGGAAGTTAAAAGAAAAACTTTAATGATAAATAAAAGGTATTTAAGGTAAGGGGAGTTACAAAAAGATATAGGGAAGGGAAACAACAACAACAAAAATATATATATATATATACACATATATATTGGGGTCAGGCTCAGGCCACCCCCAGGGAGGAGTCAAGAGGATCTGGGGTCAGGTTCAGACCATCTCCAGGGAGAAGTCAGGAGGACCTAGGGTCAGGTTCAGGCCACCCCCAGAGAGGAGTCAGGAGGACCTGGAGTCAGGTTCAGACCGCCCCCAGGAGGGGTTAACCCTTTACATACTGTTAGAAATGCATAAATTGAAACATTTCTGTAATTTCAACCCATTGCTATGTGTCTCCTGTGGAGGTGGTAAAGACTTTGATACATCCTCCAGTGCAACGTGAGTCTTCCATCACTCCAGAATTCTCTTCTCCAGGATAAATAAGCTCAGCAGTAGCATTTTTGAGGTGATCTTGAGGGACATTCTCTTGTGACAGCACAATCTGGGGATAAGAAAGTTTGGGTAACATATTGAACAAGTTCCTGTAGAAGAGAAAAAAATAATTAAAGAACAACACCAAAAAAAAAAAAACAAACAAAAAAAACTACCAAAAACCCACCTGTAGAGGATTAAAAAAAGACCTTTTTTAGCTACTCAGAAGAAATATTTCACCCAGGAGATTTTAATCACTCTGCTGGTTAACTGCTTATGTGTATTCTGCACAAGTATGAATAAATGCAATAGAATTTAAAAGCAAATTGTAGCTCCTTGTTACTGCTGTTAAGGGGGATTGTGAAGACAAGGAACAATGAAATCTAACAAGGATATTCTACCTGGAGACTGAAAAATCCCTCGAGAACAAACCAGAAATTACGTAACTGCAGAACCATAGAATGGTTTGGGTTGGGAGGGACCTTTAAGGATCATCCTGCCATGGACAGGGACAGCTTCCACTAGAATAGGCTGGTGGCCTGGAATAGTTTCAATGATGTGACATCCACAAATGATATGCTTAGGATTGTAGCACCAGAATGACCTGATGGTCAACCTGGACATATACTCAGCGAGGCAAGAATTAGAGGAAAAGGGGGGAAAGGACAGTCTCTCTGTAATGTGGTGTGCTGGTTTGAGGCTAATTGGAATATTTTAATGGAGAAAAATTATATTATAGACTGTGAAAAGCAAACAATGGTGATGTCTGCTTCATTCACAGGCTTGCTGAGATGTATAAGAATAAGAACACAAACATAGATAAGACACTCTCACAGTGTCTCTCAGTCTCTCTCTGGGAGCCAGTGGGTCCTCTCCTCTCTGCTGAATAACCTAACTAACCACTCTACTTCTAACGTCCCTGAACGATCCTCCAAACTCACCTTGCACGTAAGCCAAACCCTGGGGTAAGGTAGAGGGGTGGGAAGAAGGTGGAAGGGTGGTTGGGAGCCCCTCCTGGGGACTCTGATTTCTGGGAGGGGTGTTGTGTTTCTGTATTGCCTTTAACTTGTATATTTCTGTAAATATTCCTGTCTATTGTGTCTATATCTGCTTGTATATTGTGCTAAGCTGTAAATAGAGCTTCATTCCTTAACTTCCAGCCAGCTGAGTCTAGTCTGGGTGATTTTACAAAGTGGGGGGGGGGGCAGGTAGCTCCCAAACCATCACAGGTGGATTTCAATACTAGCAGTAATAAGAGTTGTCTGCTGGGCTGTATTTGAGTCAGGATTGAGAAGCTCAGAGTAGAAAAAAACAACTAAAGTTGAATTGAAAGAAAGTGAAGCAGGCAGAATGTTTTTCCCCACAGTCCAAGGGATTCTACAGTTCCCATAGACAAGGTGCATTAGCCTAGTTCTTAATAAAGAGGGGCTAGCCTGGAAAGAGATGGAGGGAGACTTCTCTGAGCCCCTGTCTACCAATGAAAAGGAAATCATATGTAGAAGAAAGTGGAGATAAGTTGTCTGTGGGTGCACAGAGGTAGGTCTTGGTTACAGTATTGGCCTGGCTGAAGCTCCACACACTGAGTTAGTGAACTTTCTCTTGACTTCAGCGAGCATTTTCCATGACTGAGGGCAGCTGGCACTGACCCAGGCTATTAAGCCCCTGGGAGGTGGTGCTGCCAGCCCCATCCCAAGCACACCTTGTCTTCATGTTTCTATTCCCAGCACTGATGCCTTGACCCTGGGAAGGAAACCACTTATTACACTTACTGCACCCCAGGGAATCCCTCCCAGCTCTGCTCCCCTAAGCAGCCCAGGGGCTGCAGGTTTGGCCTGCTAAATGTACTGCACTTGGGATGCTGTGCAGGACTTGGGATGTTGTGCCTGTCTGCATACTTGAAGAAGGGTGGGAGCGCCCAGATGGATCAGAGGATGGGTTGGCTACTGTCCTACATGCACTGGGAATGAAATAATGGCAGAGACTGCCACGGTGCCTGCATCAGCCTCTTCAGAGACATAGTTTGGGCCAAAAGTCCCCGATGCATCCTGTGAACCCTGCCTGGAGCAGAAGAAACCTTGAGCAGACTGGATCAGAGCCCTCCTTCCCACACAGACACATGTCGGATCAGAAAAACAAATTGCCTCTCTCCAAGTCCTTGTACTGCCTCTGGCTCTCTTGCCATTGAACTGTCATATGAAAGCCAAGATCTTAAAGGTGATCTCTGCTGTTCTCTCCACAAGATGGCTTTACTTTAAGTGCAGAAGAGACCATATTTTGGAGAGAGACCATATTTTGCAGAGGGACACGGGATGGATGCTACCAAGCTGGGGAACAGTGTAAGTGGAAAAGGCAGGACATGTGCAAGGTGAGTTATACAGACAGAAGGAGCCTTTAGCAGAGCAAATATGCAGGAAGGAGCTTGCAGGAGCTAACAGAGTTCTGCAAGGGGGAGTCCTTTGCATGGGGAGGGTGAGAGCATGGGGTCATCATAGAACCATGGAATGGTTTAGGTTGGAAGGGACCTCAAAGATCCCTTTGCAGAGAAAATATGCAGGAAGGAGCTTGCAGGGGCTTACAGAGTTCTGCAAGGGGAAGTCCTTTGCATGGGGAGGGTGAGAGCATGGGGTCATCATAGAATCATGGAATGGTTTAGGTTGGAAGGGACCTCAAAGATCCCTTTGCAGAGAAAATATGCAGGAAGGAGCTTGCAGGAGCTAACAGAGTTCTGCAAGGGGGAGTCCTTTGCTTGGGAAGGGTGAGGGCATGGGGTCATCATAGAATTGTGGAATAGTTTAGGTTGGAAGGGACCTCAAAGATCATCTAGTTCCAACCCTCTGCCATAGTCAGGGACATCTCCCACTAGAACAGGTCCTCACCCACTTCTTCAGGGATTCACACTTCTATGCTTTGGCAGGAGCAAAATATTAATTGATTATTTTTTTCCCTGTCTTATGTAACAGCTAGATACACTACATGTTGGGTAACGGGATATTCACTAGCATAGATCCTTCCAGCCAAGATTTCTGTCTCCCTCAAACAAATAACAGTAAGAAAATCTAACAAGTTGTGCCTGATCCTGACTTTATCCCTGCCACCTACCTACTAACACCAAATCAGAGTGGAGTGTGGACAGAAGGCAAAGTGAAGGTCTGTCAGGAGTGCAGAGGGTGGCTCATTGCTGTGCCTTGCCTAGGTCAGCAGGAACCAGTAGCAGACATGGGTTTAACCCACACTTCCAGCACGCAATAGACCATTGCACTGCTCAGCACTAGACAGTATCTGCAGACTCACACACACCGTATATCAAGTTGAGCAGTGTCTTTAATTCCTAGGAGCAGCTTTGTCTCTGAGGAGAGCAAGAAATGAAGAGTGGAGGGGCTAAAAGGCACTGGAAAGAACTGAGTTTAGCTCTCCCAAATACAAAGTTACCACTATCGTTCTTTTCCTGGATTTCTTGCAGAGGTGTTTTGATTTCTCTCCAAGGTTTTGCCCAGCCCCACAACTGGAGAAAACCCTGGAGAAATGGTAACTGAGCAGCTCTTCCAGCCAGCCTGACCTCAGCCCTTCTCCAGGCCAGCTCATTTGCTTCTAGAGGGGCTGCCAGCTGGCAAGTGCTGAGCTCCCTCACACGAGCTGGCACAACCCAAGGGGTGAATCAGCCCACGGAGGAGCTCACAGCAAGGATAAACAGCTCTGGGGCTGGAGAAAACTAAATAGTTGGAAATTAGTGGGAAAGGAATTGCAGGAGAAAGTTGTTACAGTTCTGCTTTACATCTGCTGTGCCTCAGATGTGCACTGCGGAGATCACTGCAAACACTGGCTGATAGTAATGTTTTTGTGGATGAAAAATGCCAGAGAAGATAGAAGAAAATAGAGCAGGAAACATCTATATTATTGAAATTGTGGTATTTTAATAGAGTTAAGGGACTGTCAGAGAAGGATGGACCAAAGACCAAGACCTTCTCAATCACTGGTTTATGTCTGAGTAGCTCTATGGGCATGATAAAGTGTAAGATCACTGAAATACATACAAGAAATGAAGTTGTTCCTTGTTCTCAGGCAGTTGGTGATCAGAGGCTTGAATCAAACCAGGTTTTAGCTTTCAGTGGTTTTTAATTGTTTTTTCTTCTGGGAATAGCAAGGTCAAAGAAGGTGTCCTGGAAGAATGCAAAACAAATGAACGGAAAAAGAGAAAGAATGGTGGGGAAAAGCAACTTTCTTCTAGCTGCCACTTGCTCCTGCCTTCTGGTACATCCTGATGTACAGCTCATTCTCCCTGATGATGTTTTAGTCCCCACTCCAAAACATGAGTATGCTCAGGTACTTTTCTTAAGAAAGCAGCCACCCGAAATGGTGTAGAGGTTTTTCTCTCTCAGTCATTCTGCATGCATTGTAGAAATGTCCTCTATGAGGACAGGCTGAGAGAGTTGGGGCTCTGCAGCCTGGAAAAGAGAAGGCTTCCAGGAGACCTTCTGGTAGCCTTCCAGTATCTGAAGGGGGCTACAGGAAGGCTGGGGAGGGACTATTGACAAGGTCTTGCAATGACAGGACAAGGGGCAATGGGTTTCAACTGGCAGAGGGGAGATTGAAAGTGGATGTTAGGAAGAAGTTCTTTGCAGTGAGGGTGGTGAGACACTGGCACAGGTCGCCCAGGGAGGTTGTGGCTGCTCCTTCCCTGGAGGTGTTGAAGGCCAGGTTGGAGGAGGCCTTGAGTGACCTGTACTAGTGGGAGGTGTCCCTGCCTATGGTAGGGGGTTGGAACTAGATGATCTTTGAGGTCCCTTCCAACCTTACCATTCTATGATTCTATGACAAGGGAGATATGGCTTTGACAGGGAGCATTGCACCACTGAAGCATCTGTGCTTTTCAAATGCATACATGCATCAGCTCCAGTGTACAGCAAGCTCAGTGGAGAATCAGATATAAAGGAGGGAAGGAGAAGAGGCTGAATTTATGATCTCAGATTTGCCTGGGCTGTACAGTGGCATCCTAACATACACGTTTCTACATCCTCCCCTCCTTACTGTAATTAATTTTTAATCATTCAAGCAAGTTCCCACATATCCTGTAAATCTCTTTTCACAAATTTTGCTTTTAATGAAACTCTTGCTTGCTTTCAAAAGAAAGTTGGTTTAGGGTGTGTCAGAGTTTGTTCATAATGCGTTTTGTTCACAGTAAACAGCATTTCCTTTCATTCCCATCCAGGGATGGTATTCAGTCATCTGCACTCCACAGAAAATGTGTGACTCTGCTAAGTTGCAATGAAGTCACTGACTGAGTTTGCTTTTATCCAAGTGCTGCAGGTTTTAGACTTTTGAATGCATTAACTCCTTCTCATTCTGAATTTTATCCTCCCTCCAGTCTCCTCCTTAGTTCAAGTAAACTAAGAACTGGATCCAACAAAAGGTTTTATTTAAATAGGCATATTGCAAAAGCACTCTGCTGTGTCAGCACCACCACCTTTTTACCTCTTTCTGGATGTTATCTATTGTGAGATAATGAGGGCAACATTCACTTTGCTATCCTCCATTGTGGCTGTGCCCTGCCACCAGTCCTGCACCCTGGAGATGCATCACCTGCCTCAGATCAATCCATCTATTCTCATCTCAGCTTTGTGGCAGAAACCCACAAAAACCCATTTTTTTTCTTATTGTTACTTCTTGGCATAATCTTTTGTATTTATTTCAGGCCAGAATAGTGAAGTGGAGCACTGCAAAATCTGAGTCTCAAATTTACCTTTCCAGAAATTGACCACATCAAAAGCTCTGGAGGCAGAGACAGCCTCTTAATGATATTTTTTTTCTTACACAACAGCAAAAGGTTTCATTAGTGTTAAAGGCAAACTTGAACTTTGATGCAAAGCTAGAACAGAATTCCCTGGTTCTGTATTTTGCTGGATCTTGGGACTTGTTTTTATTTTAACTTAGAAAAATATAACCCCACATTTCCAGCAGTGATCACATTTCATGGCTGTAGATCATGCCTGTGAAATATTAACTTCCCCCTGTACTCCCTTTTGTGCTTGCTCTGTACCCTCTCCTGCTGATAGCTTAGACTTTTCTTTGAAACACTCACTGGAGTGTTTGAATCACCTGGTTTAGCCTGGAGAAGAGGAGGCTCAGGGGAGACCTTACCACTGTCTACAAATACCTGAAAGGAGGTTGTAGCCAGGCAGGAGTTGGTCTCTTCTCCCAGGTGACCAGCAACAGAACAAGGAGACACAGTCTCAAGCTGCACCAAGAGAGGTTTAGGCTGGCTGTTAGGAAGAAACTCTTCACAGAAAGAGGGATTGGCCATTGGAATGGGCTGCCCAGGGAGGTGGTGGAGTCCCCATCCCTGGAAGTGTTTAAAAAGATTCTGGGCATGGCACTAGGTGTCACGGTTCACTTGATTAATGTTTGGCAATAGGTTGGACTTGATGATCTTGGAGGTCTTTTCCAACCTGATTGATTCTGTGATTCTGTCATTCTATGAATAAAGGTTTTTCGTGGCACCACTGCAGCTTAGGGAGATTGCAACAGCTGCAACTCTTTCCTATAGAGGTAGTTAAACTGGTGCAAAGTTGAGTCTCAACAACCTGAGCCTGATGGGATTCAGCCAAGGGATGATGAGGATCTTGCCGACATTAGTCACGTACCCAGCACTTCTCTTCTGCAAATCTTGACGTGTCCAGTGCAGGCAGATAAGCATGGTTATCTCCAGCATGCAGAGAGAGGAAATTAAGACAGACAGGCCAAAGGTCATGTGTTCCCAAGGGCTTCAGACACCCAGGTGGTTTTGCCTCTGATGAGGTAATTTAAGTCCTGCCACAAACGTGTGAAGTCCCTAGAAGCAGTCTGAGCCTGTTCAGGGAGAGCACGTCTACCCTCACCTGAACACCCTCTCTTGTGACTGCTGTGCTGGCAGGAGCTGCCTGGGAGTGATTCACTCCAGATTTACGTGCAAGACTCTCTTTATGTGCATGTCTCTCTCCATGTGCATGTCTCTCTCCAGGCTGCTCAGTGTCAGAGGATGTGCTTGAGCACAAAGCTTCCTCCTTGGTACTCTGAGCCAGCTGGCAGCGACCCCCTCACCCCAGGAGAGTGCTCCCAGCCTGTTGATATACAGCTGATGGTTGCATCCCCCTCTGAATTGGCCTGTGCAATGGATTTGACACCCACACCAGAAGTCAAACTACCCTTCCCTCTGAGAATGAAGGGCGAAGCATGTTTGTGATGACGTCCCACTGTGTCTCTTCTGAAGAGGAATGGAAAATCCTATGTCTCTGTAGTGCTTTTCAAAATTTCCCCCTGGAATAAGTTGCCGTGGTCTTCCTGCCAATGTAACTGCCACCAAAAAGGCTTCAGTAGAAGGCAGAGTGTTTCTCAGAAGGGCAATGGCCAGCTAGCTACAACCCAATAGCAAAGCCAAGAGTAAAACTCACCAGTTCCTCACCTCTGCTTCGAACCACATTACCCCCAAATCATGGGCCAAGCATCTTTTCCTTGTGCACAGAAGGCTGTGCTAATAGAGCCTCACATCAGCTGGCTGGAATCATTGGTGGAGTCTGGAGTTACCATGGGAAGATGAATTATTGCTTTGTCTGTCTGAGGCAATCAAGTGGGAGCATGAACAGAGCAGGTTCAGATCGAACTGCTTGGTAGGCGCAGGGGATGCTTCATTCCTTGCCTGGGACATCGGAGTGAGGGAGATCATTCAGTGCATTTCTCATTGGTGTTTCTCATATCCAAATTCAAATAGTATCCAGCACCCACAGAGGCCCATTTAGGCCTGAGCATGCACCAAGATCTTACTGGGTTCGAGACAGAGTCTTTCTCCATTCCCTTCTCTTGCTTTGTCAATTCTCATCTCCAGCACGAGTCTCTGCAGTCTTCACCAATATCATCTATCCTTTACCATCTCCTCCTCTCCTCCTGTCTCAGAGGACTGGATGGAGCCCAAGGTGTTGTAGGTGAAACATATTTCTGTGCAGTTACAGCCAGCAGAAAGGATTCATCCATTTGGAAATGCGCAGACAGGTTCTGAGGGGGAAGAAGAGACACAAACATGTGAAATACCAGCAGAGACTGTTCCTACTAGCAGAAATGTGGATTGTTTGAATTTTTTATACCATTGCACACATGATAATTGTTCTCCAGGAGTTTATCATATCCCTATTCTTGCAGTCCTTCCTATTTTCTCTTAAATGTCATGTTTCTATCCATTTTTGGTTCTCTGCTCCCTGCTCTGCCTATGCTGGTGTTTATTTCATTACCCTTTTCTGCCATATAACTTCCAGCATGGTCTTTCCTTCTGATGGCAGTAACATGTGGAAGGGAGGAGAGCAGCTAGGAGCAATGCCAACTGCACATCGGAGTTTAAAGATGGAACCCAAACTGTTCTAAACTGCCATCCCCTCCCATGGTGCTGCTCAGTATTTCATACCCAGTGCTCCAGAATTACATTTTCTGCCTCTTTTTCCAGAAAATAATCTGGAGTGGGACCTGAATGATCTCATCCCCACTGGAGGCACAACGTCAGGACTCACCTGCAAGTGAGTTGCCCAAATCCACTTCCTCTGGGGAAAATGCCTGTCTCAGGGCTGTTATCTCCAGAGTGATGAACTGAAAGCAGCATTATCTCATGTGCACAGGTGAGCTGCAGATGGGAGGCAACCTGCTAAGCCCATCCTGCCATCACGCCAGGTGCTGAGCTCCTTGCTCAAGGGGTAAACTCTTTGACTCATTCTTTTCCTTCTGTCTCAGGCCTGTTCTGTAAATGGTTCAATGCTTTGGACCTCTACCATTTGTCCACACTTTACCACTTTTCCACCTCACATCCCAGACTCTGGGCTCAGAAATAGAGCATATCTCTATTCCAAGACCTCCCACATCCTTTTCCTCTAATACAGCCCATAGCATGAACTGCAATATGGTCACAGCTCTGTGCTCCTTGCCAGAACTTCTTGCCAAAAATGAAAACAACAGAAAACCAAACCAAACCACAATGTTTGATAAGTCTGATTTCTTTGAAACCCTGAGAAGCTTGAGTGAAATATTTCCGCTATCTCTTCCAGCATACTTCTGGAAGCCTCATCCTTTTCTCTCTGTCAGACTACAAGGAAAAATAAATGCTACTGCTGTCCTGAGGAACAAGTAGTCCAGCACAGCACCCAGCTGCATCCTCTGTCCTCCTAAAGCTGAAAAGGCACTGTGATCCCAGCCCTTGTGCTTCTTCCACTGGAGCTTGCCTCAGTATTTTGAAGCCACCAACTGATGACTTGAGAGCTCTGGTTTCCATAAAGCTGGAAGGGAAGCAGGAAGAGAACCCTAGAGACCTCTGACATAGCTCAGCTCTGGCATGGTGGCTGAGTCACCGCTGCTGGAACACAGCAATGGCTTTGCAGATGAGAGAGCAGCAGGTCACATTTGCAATTGGTTTTGAAAGCAGCTCTGTAGCTGTAGCCTGCCCTGTACCAGAGACAATTCATCTCCACTGGCAGCTCCTCTGGGGTGCTTTGGAGGCCCCTCCTGTCTACGTGTGCTATAGATCAATTTCTGAGCTGGTTCTGCAGGTTTTTATAGTCCTGGGAGGGAACAGGGCTTAGCTGCTACTCTCCTGCTTGGCCCCCTATAGTCTGTAGGCCCTGCGGTGCTGTTACTGTATCACACTGCTGCTGACATTTGGACCTTAAAAAAGTGATACGCCGTAAGGAAGCTCTGACTAGGCTTCTAAATACAAACTGTAAAGAGGACTTCTGAAACACCTGTAGCTCATGCATGTGATTGCAGTGAACTGAAACAGCCTCAGAGCAGTGTCCCGGTGCTGGCATCTCATGGAGAGAGCTTGCTGTGTGACTGATTTGTTTTAGCTCATTTATTGTCTTTTAAATATTAAGGGCTGCATATGAATCCCACTGGACTCTCCTGTCCACCTGCACCATCACCAGCCACTACAGCTCTCCACCATGGTACGTCCTGGGATGCACAACTCTCTGGCCATAGCTGCAAAAGAGTGGGAGATATTAATAGAATCATAGAATGGTAAGGTTGGAAGGGACCTCAAAGATCATCTAGTTCCAAACCCCTGCCATAGGCAGGGACACCTCCCACTAGTACAGCTCACTCAAGGCCTCCTCCAACCTGGCCTTCAACACCTCCAGAGAAGGAGCAGTCACAACCTCCCTGGCCAACCTGTGCCAGTGTCTCACCACTCTCACTGCAAAGAACTTCCTCTTAACATCCAGTTTCAATCTCCCCTCTNCACTTGGCCTTGTTGAATTTCATGAGGTTGGCCTGAGCCCACCTCTGCAGCCTGTCCAGGTCCCTCTGGATGGATCCCTGCCCTCTAGCAAGTCGACTGTGCCACACAGCTTGGTGCCATCTGCAAACTTGCTGAGGCTGCACTCAATTCCTCTGTCCATATCACTGACAAAGATATTAAACAGCACTGGTGCCAGCACTGACCCCTGAGGGACACCACTTGTCACTGGTCTCCAGGTGGACATTGTGCCCTTGATCACCACTCTCTGTGTGCCACCATCCAGCCAATTCCTTATCCAGCAGTGCTCCACCCATCCAGTCCATGTTTTTCCAGTTTGGTGCCCAGGATGTCATGTGGGACAGAGTCAAATGCCTTACTCAGGTCCAAGCAGATGACATCAGTTGCCCTTCCCTTGTCCACTGTCACTGTGACTTCTTCATAAGAAGCCACCAAATTTGTCAGGCAAGATTTGCCCTTGGTGAAGTCATTGCTGATTACCACCAATCACCTCTGCTTTGTTTTCCATTTGCCTTAGCAGAGCTTTCAGGAGGATCTACTCCATGATCTTGCCAGGCACAGAGGTGAGACTGACTTGTCTGTAGTTCCCAGGGTCATCCATTTTTCCCTTCTTGAAGATGGGTGTTATGTTTGCCCTTCTCCAGTTCCTCTAGACCCTTGCAATCAAATAGCATCCAACGGCCACTAGAGGAGGGGGAACTTTCTCCTGAGATCCAAGCAGCAGAAGGTTCCAGCAAGGCACAGGTCAGGAGAATTGGTTTTAGAAGACTGCTCTGTTAATGAGTTCTTCAAGATCTGGTCTCTTGTGCTCCACGTAAATCGAATTTCCGACAGCTTCATAAATACGTCACCAACAGGAGGCCTTTAGAGTAAGCATATTGCAGTTTCCTGACATTTTCGCTCATCTATCTTGACATTTCTGAAGGGCATAAGAGGCCTAAAAAAAGAAACAGTGATCCCAGGGCACCATATGTTTTCAATTCCATCCTGCACTGGTATAATAGATGGCCTTATTATAAATATGCAGCAGTTTTCCAGATGAGCTTTCTCCTCTCGTCTTAAAATGACCTGGTACAACTGCACAGAGTGGAAAAGGCTGGGAAGAGAAAGAACACAAGCAGGAAGAGCCCAGTTAGAGTGAGTTGATTATTCAATTAATATTCAAGCTACTAACCCAGTCTCTGATGCTGGAAACATTTAAAGAAACACCACTTGACTCAAGCAAGCAGTTGCACAGCAATGCCTGGCAGAAGTTTCCATCCTCCATACACCATTTCCCCCACTCCTCCATCCCTCCTGCTGTTTGTTTTGTTTATTTTTTTTTTCTCAGGTGCTGTCCTGATTTCTTAAAATCTTTCTGTGGATGATCATTTCTGTATGAGGCAGTGTGTGGGTTGAGCAATTGCTCTTAGCAACTGTTATTTATCATATCGCTCTGTCTGCAAGGGAGGGAGGCTTTTGTAAGACTTTGTTCTGCTTTTAAAAAGCCAAGCAATCTGTTAGAATTAATATAACATAATAAAATTTAATGTAATATAGTAAAATGCCCTCACTGCTTAGAACAATTGTGGTCTATAAAGCAGTGCAGCTGTAGCAATCTGAGGAGCTGTTCTGGCATTTCAGAGGTTACTGAGTTCCTGTCTATCACCTGACTGTTCAGGTCATCACTATTAAAATGGTTGCCTAATGTATACCTGTCTGCATTTAGGTCTATGATGGTCTGAGCTTAACTGTTTGGACTTTCTGTCCTGCATGTCTGTTCTGGGCTGATTTCATAGAATCATAGAATCATAGAATTGTAAGGTTGGAAGGGACCTCAAAGAACATCCAGTTCCAACCCCCTCCCATAGGCAGGGACACCTCCCGCTAGTACAGGTCACTCAAGGCCTCCTCCAACCTGGCCTTGAACACCTCCAGGGAGGGAGCAGCCACAACCTCCCTGGGCAACCTGTGCCAGTGCCTCACCACCCGCACTGTAAAAAACTTCCTCCTGACATCCAGTGTAAATCTTCCCTCTGCCAGTTTAAACCCATTGCCCCTGTCATTGCAAGACCTTGTCAATAGTCCCTCCCCAGCCTTCCTGTAGCCCCCTTCAGATACTGGAAGGCTACTCTAAGGTCTCCTGGATGCCTTCTCTTTTCCAGGCTGCAGAGCCCCAACTCTCTCAGCCTGTCCTCATAGAGGACATTTCTACAATGCATGCAGAATGACTGAGAGAGAAAAACCTCTACACCATTTCTGGTGGCTGCTTTCTTAAGAAAAGAACCTGAGCATACTCATGTTTTGGAGTGGGGACTAAAACGTCATCAGGGAGAATGAGCTGTACATCAGGATGTACCCTTGGCCTCAGGCATGGAAATCCACCCTCACTGAGTCGTCCAAATTGTGTCATTCCAATTGCAGCTTGTGCATGAAGAGAGCTGTGCTGGAGCACAGCTGAAACCTCCAAGGGCTTTCTTCACCCTGCTGCCTCCCACAGCAGTTACAGCAACTGCCTTGGCCAGCCACAGACTCCAAAACCTGGGAAAGGCGGGACCATTTTCACTCCAACACAGAGGACGAGGAGTCAGATGAAGGTATGGAGAGTCCGGAAAAAGACAGAAAAGCAGTTCAATGGACCTTTGCCCTGAGTACAGCTACAAAAATCACAGTGTGTTTTCCCTTTCCAGAAGCTTTTTGGAGAATAACTGCTTGGTTATATCACTCTCTGTAGTTTCTTGAGTGTGGCAGTCTGCACCTGAATGCTTATGGTGTGGAGCTGGAAACCTCATCCTTACAAAAAACCCTAGAGTGGGAGTCTTGATATTTTCTCTTACATTGTCTCCAGCTCTGAGATGTGCAGCACAATTCACATCATAATACCCGCAAGCAAACCAGCTGAGAGATTAGTAGAGAGATGGGAATTAGTAGTAGAGATGGGAAAAGAAATCCCATGAAAAGGGACATGGAGCTCTAATTGGCTTTGGCAAGGCAGCAGTCCCTAATGAACAAGATGGTCCATGGGTAGATTTGGTTCCATAATAGTGTGGTTTGCAGTCATACAGCAATCTGCATGAAATGGGAAAATGAGGCACAGAGAGAACACAACAGAGAGTGTGTTGGTGACAGCACTTGGGGAAGGCCCCCAGACTGTCCAACCCACCTTTCAGACAAGTTTTTTAGACTGCCTTAGACAGGAGGAGCCAGCATCAAGGTCCAGAGGGTGGCCCGGCTGGTTGAGCACAATGCTTCACAGATGTATGTGGATACATTGTTGGGACTGGTTGCTGGTCCCTCTAGGAGCCTCTGAGACTCAGGGTTGATAAGCAGACACTTGCAGTATGTAAGTCATCTCACCCTTATGTCTGATATAGGGCACCCTGAAAGTGTGGGATTGTCTTCAAAACACTGTATCAATGACAGATTTTCTCTCTCTTAGCAAGTCCTGCACCAGTTTTCTTTTAACCCATCAATGTTTGGCATGTCCAAATGTCTAAAGTGTAAGGATTTTATCTGTCAAATGCTTCTGGAGCCTCACTAAATGCTATGATGGAGATGCAGAAGAGCAAGCAAGGGCAGGGGCAAGGAAAATTTCTCCAAGTGAAACAGCTGATTTGAAATGGTGAAGGGGGATGTGGAAGAGCAGGGTGCAGACTAGCCACATATACCAGTGTGATGGTGAGTGTGTCTCTGCAGTGCAGATCCTCAGTGTGTTGTAGTCATTGCATTTTAAGATCAGAAGAGACTATTTCCATGGATTAGATCATCTGCTTAGCACTTGCTTCTCAGCATTTTCTCCAGGTCCAGATTCTGCGCTTAGCCCAGAGGATAACCTATTTTGAAATTGGTTTTAAAGGGACTAGTCCATCATATACAGAGTTTGGGTCACTATGGATCATAGTTATCCAGATTATCATCCCCTCTTAATTTCATCACCTCTCCTACTGTTTTGGTTTCATCTGGAAACATTATTAGCAATCATCTGATTTCTTCCAGACTAGTGACGGATGTGACCCCTGAAGACTCAACAAGTGGAAGACCTTTGCAAGACTTTTTCAGGAAAGCACTCATTTAACAGTGAGTCTGCATTTATCTTCCATTATACTTTGAGACATAGCATTTCACTGGTTTTTATCCTTTTAATGTGTCTCTTACAGGTTTTCTATGGCTATACCTTCTTGGTTAGGAACGATATGGTAAACCAAACATTTCATGGAAATGGAAGCTTATACTCTATGCAGTTACTCTTATCGAACACTCTTGAAAATTACTAAAAATATCACACTGGGAACTCCAGACCTGTTCTTCACAAATAATAGACTGACACAATTTGTATTAAGTTTCTCACATTCTCTATAGTAAACTCCTATAGTAGTAGTCCTCTATTTCCCTTCAGTCAAAGGTAGGGCAACTGACTCAGTCTTCACCAGGTCATTCCATTTATATCTCTCTCAGAATTAAAGACATATAAATTGAGAATTTCAAGAACTTTATAACTCCAGAGAACTCTGAAGAATTAAAACAGTATACCCTATAAGACCAGCAGATATATATATATATCATATGTATATATATCATATATATACACATATATATGATATATATGTATATATGTGTATATATTATATATATACACATATATATGAGATATATATATGTATATATGTATGTATACATACATACATGCATATATATATGTATGTATACATACATACATACATGTATACATACATACATACATATATGTATATANGTGATACTGTGATACTGTGATATCTATATCTATATGATATTTATATGATATCTATGTGATATGATATATGAATATATATAGATATATAGACTATATCTATATATCTATATATATTTATATAATGTATCATATAATATATACATATATATGTGTGTGTGTGTGTGTGTAATATAAAGCAGCAGAATATGATTTGTCCAGCATTTGTCTAGTGCTTGGGCTTGGTGATCTTAAAGGTCTTTTCCAACCAAAGCTATTCTATGATTCTATCATTCTAGGTGAGTTAATTTTCTGCACAAGTTATTATCTAAAAAAAAAAAGCATTTCTTGGCAAGTGCTAAAAATAAGTGCATCAGCTTTTCAGCTGAGCATCAGTGTTACCAGTTTTGTCAGTACATTATCTCTTCTCTTCTTTTAGTACTTTTCATGGCAGTTCATGTGTGTAGTCCTTCAGTCCAGGTGAAAACTAAATATCCTTCAAGGAGTGTAAGAAACAGCAATACGGATGACACAAAGGGCAAAGAATAAGTACCTGTGATCGACAGACAGGACTAGCACAGACTAATAGCAATCCAGGACAGCAAAAAAGGGGAAGAGCACTCAAAACTAAAAGCATGCCAGTGGAAAACAAACCTTCTTCAGGCTCTCTCTTAGACAACTGGAGCTCCTGCAGCCAGTAACTCCAACTTTGAGGATTGGAAGCAGGAAACACCTTCGCAAAGATGACCTTTTCCTGAAGCATGAACCCAATGTGCTGGATTGCCAAATGTTTGCTTTCCAATGCCAGCCACTGCATACTGGCCTTCCCTACTTTCTCTTTCTGCCTGGAAGATTTGTTAACAACTCCCTGAACATTTTCTTCTGCTTTTTTGGTGCTCCTCTTCCAGTGTGACTCAAGACCACAAGAGCAGTATTTCAAATTAATCCAACCCAGAACACCCTTGGCTTGTCCAGCCTGTGTATAAGACAACTGTGTGAAAACAAAGTAGAATCTGCTTTATCCCATTGTGTAGGTAATCTGTAGAGTTAGTTGGGGTTTGTTCCATCATCACAAACAGGCAAGATGCTCACAATGGAGCTGATGACGCCTTTACAAAACCAAGTCTTGCAATCTCAGTGTCTGCTTCCCTTTAGGGGGGGGACTTCTCACATGGTAGGCTTTACTTACTTCTCTCATAGACATTGACAGATGCACCTCGTGCTGGATGTAAACTCCAAAGACCTTACATTTTGGGCTGGTTTGAAGCTAATTGGAATATTTTTATGAAAATAATTAGATTATAGGCTGTGAAAAGCAAACAATGGTGATTTCTGCTGCACTCACAGGCTTGCTGAGATGTATAAGAACAAGAACACAAACAGATAAGACACTCTGAGAGTCTCTGTCTCTCTAGTTGTGGGTTTTGTCTGCTGGCCTCTCTGCTAACCTAACTAACCACTCTTCTAACCCCCCTGGACGATCCTCCAAACTCACCTTGAGTGTAAGGCAAACCCTGGGGTAAGGTAGAGGGGTGGGAAGAAGTTGGAAGGGTGGTTGGGAGCCCCTCCTGGAGACTCTGATTTCTGGGAGGGTGATCGTGTTTCTCTATTACCTTTAACTTGTATATTTCTGTAAATATTTCCGTATATTGTGTATATATCTGCTTGTACATTGTGCTAAGCTGTAAACAGAGCTTCATTCCTTAACTTCCAGCTGGCTGAGTCTAGTCTGGGTGATTTTTCACAGTGTGTGGGGGCAGGTAACTCCCAAACCATCACACATTTTGAACAGGAAAAAAGTGAAAAAGGGAAAAAGCACACGCACCTAGGATGAGCAGACTTCTCCAGGACACCCAGCAAGCCAGGAATGAAGCAGTTACAAGTGCACGTCATGGATCCTCGATGGTGAGCTAAGAGGAGATCCTTGAGGACCAGTCTCTCTCGATTGCAGCACAAGCCCTGTAGACTTAGCCTGCTAATTTAAGTGGTCCCGAACTGGGTGTTAGTTATTAATCAGCACTGTTTCAGGAACAATGCACACCTCTCAACAGGGAGGGAGTTCCCAAGCAAGTAATTTCTTACTTTTTCCAGTGGCAAAGAGCAGTTGGTTGTGCTGCAGTCACCACTAGTAAATCACACAGCACTCCTTTTGTCACAAGGCATGTTCATAAACACACACACAGTTCTAACATCTAAGCCTGGGCAATACTTATTAGCAAGTGCTGGTGTGTTAAATACCACACCTCCTTGAGTCTATATGCAATTTTTTTCCCCCTTCTCTTACCCTGTGAAGAGTTAGGACACAACCAATCTTGACTTTCTTTTCTCTACTGGTGCCTTCAGGCAGCAGCTTTTATGCCTGCAAAACTGGAAGCACCAGCACAAAACTGCCTAGGATTAGAGCCTTTGCCTTTTATGGCAAAACAAACAGGTCTTCTCCAGGTCATATTCGACTGCGAAAAATGTGATGGGGGGAGGGGTGGGGGGAAGTTTTGGCTGCTTGCCAGTAGCTGTTCACATGTCTTTGTTCCTGTTGATGAAAACCATACTGATTGCAAAGCTGCCATCCTTGTGGACTAGCAGCACATACACACAGAAACCCTTCAGCTATAATCCGTTTAGGGGAGCAGAGCTGAGCAGGTTTAGCACACAGCTTCTCACCAGTGCTTTCCTGATCAAGGGAAGGTTGCGCTGGCAACTCAGGCCCTTGCTCACATTGTTTTGCCACTGTATCTGGGACACCTACCAGCACAGCTGCTTGATTTTTTTCCCCCTCACACAATTTATCACAGATCTGCAAAAATCTGAAGGTGCAGCTTTGATTTCTAATGAGTTAACAGGACGTGTTGATACAATATTAGTTTAGTGGGCAGGATGCAATTAACAGATGTTTGGGGCTCAGAAATTTGTTATTAAGGTACTCTTCTGGTTCCCAATTCATTCCTTTGGACTGAAAGAGCCTGCTCTCCTTCTTTGTGTAGCTCTTTTTGATCTTCTCTCTGTGACTCTGATAATGGTCCCTCCTCCACTTAGGAAGAAAAATCCTTTTATCCTCTTTTTCCCTCTGGGTGTTTGGCTCTGTTCTCTGACTTCAGAGAGGTGATGGGGGATAAAGCTAAAAGATTCCTCCAAAAATAATTCTGATGATTAGGACTCTTCCTGCCCTTGGAGGGTATTATCTTCTGCCTAGCTCCAGCTTCGTTCCTGCTTCATGAAAGGATGGGCAGAGCTCAGGGAGGCTGATGCAGAGGTCCAGCTTAGCCAGATTGAAAAGCCTCTCTTCTCTGTGCCAGAGATAGATACTGCTGTGAAGTCCATGGCAAATCTGCACCAGCAGCCACGATCAAAGATCCCTCTGACATGGGCAGCGTCCTAATGTGATCTCTTCCCTGTCTTTGCTGCCAGATGCAGAGGGTTGGGGGGGCACCTGCAGTGGGGTGGCAGTCTTTGACTTCCCTTAAGACCTTCTCAGTCTTCTCCAGTATTGTTGGTTTTTTTTTGTTTTCTCACAGGAAGCAGAGACCAGAGGACCTGCTTGCCTGCTTTTTTCTTAAGTAAGGCAGTGATGGTGGATGCAAGTCTCTGGGCTGAGACCTGCTTAGACCTGACCTCTGTGACCTTGCTCATTTTTTGCCTCTTAAAGGCAGTTTCCCAAACTGTGCCAAAGAAAGGCAGATCTCAGAACAGTTTTGCCCCAGCAGACACGAGGACAAGCCATGTCCTGCCATCAAACTCCCCCCATGAAGCCCAAGGCAGGGTGAGGACAGCCCTTACCTTGCACTTTTGGAGTCCTCCACAAGTTTCATGCTCTGAGAAGCTGCAATGTCAACAAGCACCGCAGCTTGCTTAGGAAGGCCTTCGTTGTTGGGAAGAAATCCCCCAAAAGAGAAACCTGACATGTTCATGGACATCACACAGACCTGAAATATCCATTGGAAAATATGTGAGCAAAATGGAGATCTTTTCCTCCACAAATGCAAGGTTCAGCAAAAACTGCTTCCTACTGGGCAAGCACTTTCCAGCAAGCCTGCAGTGATGCAGGTGTAGAAACTGTGAATAAAGAAATGAGGACTTGAGTCTTATTTTGTTTGTTTGTTTCAGCTTCTAGCTCCAAAATGTGAAGAGCAAAGTTCATATCTATAAACACCATGCAAAAAAGCTCTCTGCTGTGTAAGTGGTGTCTTAACTACACAGCAAAAAAAGTAGTGCACTGAAAGCCTGATGTGATCAAATGAAAATTTGTTGTGCTGCTCAGACTGTGAATGAGGTAAAATAATTAAAAGTTTGAACAAAGCACTTTCCAACTCCCTTCTGCTCTTTTCCCTTAGGCATTCGATACATTGCTTCATCCTAACAAGGGAAACTATGCTTAATTTGAGCCTGGATCCAAATCACCTGAGCCCCAATTGAAAAGTAAATGCAAAGTCAAATCAATTTCATGTAAAGCTGAGTACAGACAGCTACTGGGAATTACAGCCACTGCCAGCAATTATCAGAGTCCTGATGGTTATTTCCAGAGACACTTCATATTTTGGTTTTGCAGGCTGCGCTTCCTAAACACAACTCAAAAACTGACTTTTATGTTTCATGACTGAAATGTTATTAATTCACTAAAAAAAAAAATCAGTATTTTGAAAGCTTATAACTTGCCAATACCCTTAATTTACATTAAAAAAACATTTCTACATATGAAATATGCCTCCTATTTAATTTAATTTAATTTTCAGAAGTCTCTTAGAGGCTTCCTCTCATTGTCTCCAGACAACACAAGTCAGTAGTTCTCTCTTTCACTTCTGCCTCTCTAAGAGTGGACAAGGTCTGGGTCAGAAACTCTTTCTGCACTGATGACATGACTTCACTGATGGGCTCAAGACTGACCTAGAAGGTTGTGATAAACCATTCTGATAACCAACCATGGTTATCAGCCTCCTCTTTACATTCTGAGATGCCTATCCAGCAAACATCTGCCCTTCAGAGAAATAGCTACAGATGAAGAGATTTATCAAAGTGTCCACAACACAGTGCTCGCAGAGGAAACAGACACCCTGCATTTAGTGTACTCACTTGTCTGCACAAGATATACTGTTACGAGTTATGCAAAATCAATAATCAATCTTAATTTCGATATCCAGGCAGAGATTGTTAATAACTAGGAAAATTGTTTATTTACACTAAATCTCACCAGAAAACTTAGTTACAAGGTTTGAAATGCAGGGTTTGGAAATTTATACACACAGGGAACAGGCAAAACTGGAACACTGTCAGAGGTACCCAGCAAAGGCAAACATTATACTGGAAGAGAAGGTTCCTGCGGTCACTACACCGCGGGCAGTTCATTATCCTGCTTAGCCACTGGATGGATGCAGGAAGCTCCTTTCTGCTTATGGCAGAAGGTAATTAGTGATTACAAGAGGCTTTAAGGATTTACTCACAAAATGTTATCAGGCAGTACCCAAAGCATGTGGAGGGGTTGCTGTCGGCAGTCTCAAAGCCATTAGATGCTTTGGAGCTTTCCCAGGTTCTTTTCTGAGGCAGCTGGAGTCTGACACAGTCTCTGACCTGGTTCCTCTAGACTCCGCATTCAGCAGCAGCCTTGCAGAGGGGCAGGCAGGATGCAATGCCATGTGCAGGCTTGGCACAATGTCACGCTGGCTGTGCAGGCCTATTGCCTGCAGGCATTTAGAGCCTGTGCATGGTAAAAACTCAAGGCAGTGGAGTTTCCAGGAAGTTCAGGATGCAGTGAGGCAGTAGCAACAGGCATGAACACAACAGCAGAGAGCAGGTTGTGCTACCTGCTCATTCCTTTTTATCAATTCAACCAGAGACTAATGGGCCTTTGGACACAGAGTAGCTAATCAAGATGGCACTTTGCCAAGCTTGACCATACCAGCTGAAGGCAGGGCTTTTGATTTCCTTTCCTGCAGTTGCTTCCCCCAGCACAGAAGGAGGGGGAGCAGGGGAACATGTCTGGGCAAGCCACAGTCCTTAACCTCAATGGCTCCAGCTTCTTTGTCCTCTTTCCTGTGGTTGCTTCTCCCCAAAACAGAGTGAGGGAGAGCAGAAAAACATGTCTGGGCAAGCCAGGACATGTATAAGCCTGTTTTTGCCTGCTTAGGCCTATCATGACATATACCTAGTCCAGCCACACTGACACCTCTTCGAATGGAGCTGCCCCTCCATCCATGTTAGAGGGCAAGCTCCTCCTCTGCGGGCTGATCCTGTGCCAAGGATGTGGTGCTGTGAGAGGGGTTTGGGTTTGCTACCTCCTGACTGAAGTGGGCAGGAAACACTCACTGCTCATTACTGGTCTGTAGAACTGGGAGCACAGATGCCAAGCAGGGGAGGGACTGAAGGATTTGGAGTTCTCTGAGAAACTCTGAAGAGAAGCCAGCTATCTGCCTTCTGTCAAATGTCTATTTGCATATTAATGATGATGCTTTGCACAGAAGCTAGAATATTTAATATAGCATTTCAGAAGCAGGGAAGAGAAACAACTTGTGAGCTGAGTGACCTGTCATATGGAGCAGCTGAGCTGAAGAGCCTGAAAACAACCTTGTGGCTCAGTCAGCTTGTGCATAGATTAGGAGAAAAAAATACAATTCTAAATATGAGTCTTTTACAACAACCAAGATCAGGTTAAAGAATCTGCAGTCCAACACACAGCTTATTGTACTAGATCATGTATTAGTGGTGAATACTTCAATTTGCCATTCTAAATATATTTTTTCTATTGATTAGCAATGTGGGGGGGGGAATCAAAGAGCTTGCTTGGAAGGGGCTGTGCATTGGTTTATGATGGAGTTGCAGCTACAGCAAACTGTTTACATCTATCAGCACTACTCAAGTAGGTTTCTGAGGTGGGCATTCTTGTGATAAATGGCACTCCAAGTTTTCTTGACTGGGAATACAGCCTTGAAAATAACAGCTTGTGATTTTATTCAAATTACTTACTGCAGCAACACAGATTTTGGCCCAAGCTGTTTATGTATTTGGGGCGGATCCAGGACTACAGAGGTCAGAAAGAGTTCAAGTTCATACATAATGTATGGCATGTTTTAATAAGGCTTCTTTCATACTTCAGTTTGTCTGCCCGCCTTTGCATGAAGCTGTAAAGCCACAGGCAGCACTGTTTAAAATTAAAAAGGCACAGCTCAAGCCCTCACTCTCTGCACTTTTAAAGCTAGGTCTGTTTTCCAGGTCACTCCGCCAAGCCCCATCGCAGCTGTGCGAGGCAGCGCAGAACGCCTGCCCTCCCAGCTAATTATCCAGCTCTTTGTTTCAGTTCCTCTGTTTGCTCAGGGCATATCGGCCGTGGGAAATTTCTGCCTTTGCTGGGAAGATGCTGATGGTGGAGCAAAAAAACATTTTTTACATAGATTAGACCTTTAAAAGTGGTTATTAATACCCGCTAATATGGATGGACACTTTCTGCTATACATTGCTTTCCTCTCTTTCCCAGCTATTAAGCAAGGCAGCATCATGAGAGCCAGTTCTGCAAGATGCTGAGCCTTTGGCTGTCATCCAGCAAAAACTTAAATATAGGGAGAGCCCCATTGACTTCAGCTGGTTGGAATGAGCCCTTAGGCCCAGATCCTCAAAGGCATCTGGGCAACCAGCTTTTGAGATCCAGACTTTCCGTCCGTTTGCATGTGTAATATATTTGGTGCCTGTGACAGGGACTCTTTAATCAACAGCTTTTCCCTTTGGCTGAACCATTTTTGCAAGACATGGATTCACAATTTTCACACTCAGGATTTGGGCTTACAGAACTGGATGTACTGATCTGAGCTTCTCACTCATAGAAATGTGTCCTATTTATGAACGTATCAACCAATATGCAGAGCACGAATCTGTGCTTCTGTGCATCTGTGTTCCAGCAGCAGCTCCAGCTTTCATAGAATCACAGAATCATAAAATCATAGAGTCATAGAATCATAGAATGGTAAGGTTGGAAGGAACCTCAAAGATCATCTAGTTCCAATCCCCTGTCATAGGCAGGGACACCTCCCACTAGTACAGGTCACTCAAGGTCTCCTCCAACCTGGCCTTCAACACCTCCACGGAGGGAGCAGCCACAACCTCCCTGGCCAACCTGTGCCAGTGTCTCACCACCCTCACTGCAAACAACTTCCTCCTAACATCCAGTTTCAATCTTCCCTCAGACAGTTTAAACCCATTGCCATTTGTCCTGGCATTGCAAGACCTTGTCAATAGTCCCTCCCCAGCCTTCCTGTAGCTCCCTTCAGATACTAGAAGGCTACTCTAAGGTCTCCTCGAAGCCTTCTCTTCTTCAGGCTGCAGAGCCCCAACTCTCTCAGCCTGTCCTCATAGCAGAGCTGCAGCAGCCCTCTGAGCATCTTCGTGGCATCTTCATGGGGAACTAGATGATCTTTGAGGTCCCTTCCAAACTTACCATCCTATGATTCTATGATTCTAGATTCCAGTCCCTGATGTGGTTTTACTTCTTCTCTTCCCAGTTACTTTCACCAGAGGAAACCTAAATTTCCAGGCTGTAGTAGAGAAATGTGCCGTGGTCAGGCTCAGATTGTGCAGACCCAGGACTCCAACACGAGTCATGCTGTAGAGCAGCTTAAACATGGCTTTCCTCTGCCTTGCACTCAGAAAGGAAATATTGCAGAAGAGTGAGTGCCTGACTGTGTTATCAAACTGAGTGCTGGGTAAACACGGAGCCTGCACAAATTTGTTTCACTTCCTTAAGATGCAGCTCCATGCCAACATATGCAGCCACATCAATATACCAGAAGTATGCCAACTTCAAACACTCTGAATTTCTTTAACAGTAATTACTCCATTTCTTTTACACCAGACTACATTCCAGTCTTCCAGCATGCAGCAGTGGGTGCCCATGCAAATATCAGAGGCAGATTATGTAGAAGGTCCTAAGCATGATACTTAGGAAGGGATTCAGCTTTACCTTCATGTACCTCTAGACTCTGACTCTATATCTTGATATCCAGGTTCCCATTTTAATTGCTAGAAGTCAGGTACTCCTTGGCCTAAACATATGCTTCCAAACCTATTTGGCATGCCATAGAGCATCCCCACCTCACCTCTAGCTGCTCCTCCAAAAGGGCATGGGTGCCATCTAACTTCTGTGCTACGTCTGCCAGCCTCGTGGGGATGTCTTACTTGCCCACGTGTGGGTAATCTTGTCCCTTCATTCAGGTCAATGTTGTGTTTGCTCTCCTTACAGATCCTGTCAGTGAACATCCTTTGTGAACCTGCTGTTTTCATGCTGACATTTTCTTCTTGCTTGGACAGCAATGTATTTTCTGCACTGCTTTTTGGACAGCAAATGCATTTTAGCCCAAATTCAATGCAATGCACACAAAGGTGTAAGGACAGAGAATGGAAATGATGCTCCATCTTTGCAGTTTTGACAGCAAGGCTTGCAAGCAAAAATGCTAAATCTTCACAAGGAAGATCTGAAGACAATTAATTGTGTGCCAAGGTCCTTCCTGAAATGCTTTTCCATCTGGAGTGTCTCACTGATGCCAGACTGAAGCTCCTTGGGAGGTCACAAATACAGAGAGCAGAGCCAGACACTGACACTACTCACCCTGGTCAGTGGCTGCAGGGAGGCTCAGGGCATACATTAGGCAGGAAGGAAGGAGTAGCAGGGACATAGCCCCACTCTTGCCACCTGTGCTGGGGCTGGCTGGTGAGTTGCACTGTCTCTGGAGTCAGCTGCCTCCCCATGCCACCCTGTGGGATGTGCTGCTCAGCAATGCTTTTAGAGGAAGCATCTCTCTGCCTGACTGCCTTCAGCAGGGAGCTGCAAGGCCTCCCTGCTGAAGCCTCCCTCAGTGAAACCCAAGGTACCAAGCTGCCAATTGCTCAGAGAGGACCAAATGATATGCAAATCTTTGTTTCCCAACATGGGCAGGGAGCCATGGTGACAGGTCCTCTGTGCAGGCTTACAGTGATATTTTCAGCCCAGGTCCAGGAAAGTGCACTTAGCCCTTGCCAAGATGCTACTGAGGCATGCAAAGAGCTGGAGAAGTTTGACCTGGTAAATGAAGCTTGATGGATAAGAACACTGTCTATAAGATCACCAGGACAAAAATCTGGGAAGGAGAAAAACTGGTTAAGCTGAAGATAATACCAGCCAAAAAAATGGCTGTAAACCAGCAGTGAGTTTACAGAATGTCAGGGGCTGGA